>DF242351.1:0-36495 GCA_000507305.1 Breviolum minutum Mf 1.05b.01 | reverse complement strand
TGGATGCTATCCGACATCATCAGATTCTGTTTAGGCATGTTAAGGCTTCATTTTGTGATTGTGTCCTTTTTTTCATCGGAAACAACATGAAACAACTTTCAAAACACACTGACAAACAGGAACAAACAGAAACAAAGATCTTGGAAACAACGGTGCTTACAAAGTGTGTTTCAGGTGATGCATTTTGAATGAGTTTTGTCTCAAACCTATTCTTTGCACACGAGGAAGTTGGTGCTTGTCTGGAGCTTTCCTTTGCAAGGCAGGGGTCTCAAGTTTCATAGTTTCATGTTTTCTTGTGGCATTTGAGTGCAGCTGGAATCAAAAGGGAAATCCAAGCATTTCACGAGGAATTTCTTGGTTTTTCCACTGCATTAAGATTGAATATTGACTGATGCTGAGATACAAATCTTCACTTTGAGGTTTGGCCGTGGAGCTCTCATGTTTCAAGAATGTGCCTTTGATGTGGAAACTTTGGATCAGATTAGAGCACCTGCAAAACGTGCAGTTGAAAAGTTGCCTGTTTCACCGTTTCACCTCGAAATGGCGGCATCCAGTACTCGTGCAGGTGAACTGGGCTTGGAGTCACAAGGCCTTCTGGCCGAAAACAGTGAAACTCCCAGATTTTGCCCAGCACGTCAAGACGTTGTCCCATTGCTTCTGCTGTATTTCATAGCACTGGCGCTGAGCGGCATGTGGCAATGGTTTACAGGCCTGGAACTTGGGGCATATTCGTTCTGGTGCATACTTCTTTGTCAGTGGATCTGGTTTGGAAATTTTCCGGATATGTCCCTGGTCGTGTTCCGTCTTGTGATTTGCGCTATTCCCTTTGGCGCTTTTGCTTGGGCAACGAAGCTATCTTGCAACCAAGTCGGCCCATGGTGCCATTGTTGGCCTTGGGTACTTTTCGTACCCTTTGGATTAGTCAGCATTTATTGTGCAATTGAAGGTGTTTTCCTTCTTTGGTACAGAGACAAAATTCGAGCCGGTCGGGTTGCGATGCTTACTCGCATCATTATCATTGGGACGTTGGCCTTGGCACCAGTGTTGCTGACAACCGACGTGGAAACCTGGCAAGAAGGGGTGGAAGTGCCCAGCATGAACCCAATGGAGTACATCAACGTTACCATGGAAAATTGGACGCGCCCCGACATCGAAGTCAACCGACACCAGCTTCATTGGCTCCAGATGCCCCAGCCAGTATGGCCTTCATCAGATGACTTGGCCAATAGTTCAAGCAGAAGAACAGCATTTTGGCTGTCCTACATGTTCTTCAAATTTGTCTTGGCAGCGGCGGTGGCCTTTTTGGTGCTGAAGTGCCATTGTGCAAGCAGCAAGCACAGCAGAGATGGAGCAGACAGCCAAAGCATGATGGAAGTGCAGCCCCTGACAAAGCTGGAAGAAGCACAGGGGGAGAGTTTTGATGACAGCCACCGATCAGCCATCTTCTGTGCCATTTTGCCAATCTACTTGACCCTGGTGATTAAAGTGAGTTGCACGGCAGCTGTCTTTGGGCAACTCACTGCGGAGACGGGTCTAGCCTTTGAAGGCTATGACCTTTGCCTAACATGTGGACTCTTGTGGCTGGTTGTGCAGGCACTGGCACTACGCGCATCAGACTTCAAAGCACAGTACAATTCTGCAGATATCGTGTTGAGCATGTCCTTTTTGGTCCCATTTGTTGGAGATGGCTTTGACAGCCTCAAAGATGCGATGCTGGGGGCGCNTGGACAAGTTGCAGCAACTCACCAACCTGGGCTTGATCTGGAACGCAACAACCTCGGCTCAGAAGATGCCAGAGCCCTCGCGGTTCACCTTTCCCAATTGGTCCACCTGACGGAAGTGAAGCTCTTCTTGGGATTCAATGACATCAACCGCGAGGTCAGAGATGAAATCGAGCGGCTTCTCCAGAGGCCCGGCCGAAGGGTGGTGGTGATTTGACTGCTGGTGATTTTGGTGTTTTCAAAGTTTCACCGTTTCTGCACCACGCTATGCATGACACGTGAGTATCCAGGAGCCACAGGCGCATGCTTTTAACTCAGTGCGACGGCTTCCAACCTGTCCAAAAATTGGATGAACCATTGCATGCCAAGAATGGAAGAACATAAGTCTTAAGTTGAAAATGAGTTTCAGTTGAAATGAAACTGCAATTTCTTTGAATGCTCACTTTTCATCCCTTTCAAACATCTCCATTTCACATGTACTTCTTTGCTATCTTGCTGGTCTTCCATATATGTTTCACCAACCCGAATGTTTGCAGGTGACAAGTGACACGCAGAAAAGATACGCCAGCCGTGTTGCTGTGTGTAGTTTCGTGAAGAAAAGGTCCGTGTTGCCCTGTTGCTCTGCACATGTCGAATCATCTCTCCGCGCTTCGGAAGATTTGAAACCACTTCCCAGGCAGACGAAAAACTGGAGCTGATGATCATGGAGACCAACAGGAGGAGCATGGCTATGTGACTCAGAGAGGTTGGAAGGTGAGAAGGGTGTGACATGAGAGTTGGTTGCCTTTGGTAATGTAAATTCATCTTGTAAACTCTCTCAGACGGTCTTGAGAAAAAATCCTATATGCCCCACAAGAAAACATCAAAAATCTCTTTGGGGAAAAATCATCGTACTGACTTCCATGCTCCGATTCAAGTAGCTGTGCAGGTGATGGCCTTGGGAAATGTTATCCCATGTAGATCTCTGGAATGTAAAAGGACCTTGCTGGGCTTGGAAGTTTTTTTAAATCTTTACTCTGCTTGGTTCTCACCTTGTGTAGGTAGTATGTATTGTGCATATTTAGGGTTTCTGTATCATCACACAGATGTTTTTTTCCCTTCAAGAAATCTTCGAATTTGAAAGGCCAAAAAAAACACAACGTCAGATTTGGCTTGTTGGTCTTGGGAGTCGTTTTGTTGTTTTCAACGGGATGATTTGGTTGGAAGACATTGACGCTACCCAATCAAAGTGCTTGGATTTTCATCCCGGAAGAGATGGGTTTTTCTATATTTATCAGGGAGTACCACATCAGTTTCACTATTTTTTAGTTTACCGCTTGAAAGTGGGTTTGCGTTGAATAGTGAAACTGATCACTGAAACTGAAAATTAACGTAAGGTTTAGAAATAGTGTTCACTATTTGTTGATCTTAAGGTTTGTCATCTCCCGTTTACATCCGTTTTCTGGGTATCAACAACTTGAAATCGCATTGTAAATCATGAAACGTTTACAAGCTTCAAACCTCGGTGTCAGGCGACGTTGTTTGATGATGGGTGCTGAGGTCCGAAATCATGGGACAAGTGAAGGAACTCTGGATCACATGAACAAAATCAAGGAAGGAATTGTTTGAAGAGGCAAAATTCACTGATTTTTAAGTAAGATGTCTGTTTGTTTGTTTTGTTGGGTTTGAAATGATGAAATAAATAGACATCGAACAACATGTTCAATTCAAATTGATTTGAAGGTGTGAAGGTTGAAACTTCAGTTAGAAGACTTTGGTTATTTGTTGACACATGGAGCGGATGCATTTCGAGAGATAGGTTTCATTAGTTTAGAGCCACATCGCCCAACTGTTGGTCAAAAGTCCTAAGTCCATGGTGGATTGGGATTTCCCAAACATCCCGATAAAATGGTCAAAAGAGATGGAAAAAACAACCAACCAACTTGGAACATAAGAACGACAATGCGTTTTTCTTTCGGTTGGTTTTGAGTCGGTTGTTTCTCCACTTGGTTGATGAGGGAGTTGTTCAAAGCCAATCGAAAAAACAGGTTTTCCGAGGTGTTTGGTGAAAACTTTTTGGTGAGGGAAGATGGGTGTAAACATGTGTAAACTGTACATTGTAAAGATGACTAGATTGATGTGGACTGAGATTTTTAGAGTCTACATCATCGATGAGTCATAAAGTCATGAGTGATACATAGACCAATCACTTCCATATTTTTCCATTCATCCAGACCCAAAGATCCATGCGTTCCAGAAGCCTTGAAAAAGCTCTGATGTACTGTAAGTGGTGCAGAATATGGATAGGGAAGAGCATTATTGCATCTTTTTCAATTTATTATTCTGAATTTTGTTTGATCCACCACAAAATTGACAAGAAAGTACGTTACTTAACTTTAGCAAGTTTTGGTCAACCAAAAAACCCATTCGTTTTCAGTTTTTTCCTGGAAAAAAATGGTGTTTTTCCACAAGAAACCGTGGAGCTTTCCCCAATCTTTTGCGAGGCTGAGAAGGGGGTGGATGGTGCCTCCACCGTTTGTTCTGGCAAAGTTGGCTTGCACAGGTTGCTGCTACTTGAAGTCCGGGAGCTAGCTCGAAAACTCTCAGATTTCTCCAGCTTGGAAGAAAACGTGTTTTGGGAAAGGTGTAATGAACAAATTAAAGCCTTATTAAATCTTATTAACAAAGCTGAATCAAACTCAGAATAATTGTGGTCTAGGGAGGTCCATCCTGGGAAAAAAACACATTTAAATACATCCGGGATGAGATGCACGGAATCTTGATCGGTTCCTCTCAGACATCGTTGAGATCCAAACCGTTTATGGGACGTTTTTTTGGTCCATAAAATGCAATCGATATATTTTAGATTATATATTTGATATATATATATATACATGTACATCTATTTTTTGGCCATATATTTAAATTCTTACAGATACATTCTTTCCTCCTCCGGTATCTCACGGGAGTATCTCCACAGTCTGCCGGACCAGGTCCTTTGGCTCGGTCACCCGATGTGACATCTGAAACTCAAAAAAAATGCGTTTCAAACAAGAGTCAAATCAGTAATCTTACTTGATGCGCTGTTGAACTTGTAAACTACAAATTAAGTCCAAAATGAAAAATTGCCAAGATTTTTCTCAAAAACCTTTATGAAATCAGTGTTTGACTTTTGATAAGAATCTGACCTGAATTCTTCTCAAACCACATGTGAGGTAGGGTCCGTGGAAGCACTGCCCTGGCCTCAGTGATCCCAACTAAAACAAGATGTTTTTGTAGAAGGATCCACCCTGAATCCTTCTCTAAGACCCTGCTCCTAACAAAGAATCTGAATGATGTTTGAGATATCGGAATCTGATAAGTGGGAAAATTTGAGAATGATTCTATGTGTTTTGTTTTTCGCAAAACGTCTCTGTGCACACACATTGAAAATTACGGATGGAATCGAAAAAAAGCAAGACTTGAGATGGCTTTGAACTTGCTTGTGACCTCACATATGTTTTTACTTTGTTTTTTTGGAGCGGATTATTTTTGTTGAAAAAACGCGTGATGTTTTGTACGTTTGGTGCCACTATACATCAGCATCATACACTTTGAATCTACACTATATGATGAAATGATTGTATCTAAACTATGATACTTATTGCCTTATTGTCCCTTATTGTAATGATATGTTTTTTCCAGATGATGATGCCAATGCTACTTCCCAAACCCCCGGAAATTCTGCTATCAGCAGTGGTTTTATTTGGCCAAAATTGGATCTTTTTCAACAAGGTTTTCCCTTTCAGCTGGAAGTCGTCGTAGTAAATTGATGAAACAAGTCACTGGTTTGAATGTAATTGATGTTAATTTGACCCTCACAGCCCCTTGAAAATAGGTCGAAATTGTCCCCAAAAAGGAAGGTAGTCTTCCAACTATCAATTTTCAGGTGCATATTACATATGTTAGTTTCACGGGGAAGGGGGTATACCTACATTTGGCAGCTTCTGTTCCCAGGTCCTTAGTTGAAACCTCCTGACCGGAGCTGGTACCGGAGCCGGAGGTGTGATCCGGTGGTTGCTTGGTGGTCGTTTTTTCACACTTCCACAGCAGTGTGGCGGTGATTTTTTATGACCACTTTGGATTCGAAGATATGTTTTTTAGTGAATTAGATCATGTTGGACATCTCCATTTTTGGAGCAGGAAATAGATACATCTACTTTTTATCTTAGGATTTTCCAGTGACACTGCTCGATTACAGGAGGGTCATTGAGTTTAATGTAATATGTGACACTGAATAGGAAGAAAAGATATAGAGACAGCAAAAAGCAGTATATCTGTGTACGTCTCATATATACATTTTATTATGCAAACATACCTGTTATCATATACCTGGTTCAAATAGACGAAATGAATGGAGTGATTGATTCAGATCCATTCCCAATGACTTCGTTCCAGGCCGAGCGGACCCACCCATCTCCAACTCAGGTGAGTTGGATTTGACGAGGCTTCTTGTTTTTGGTACATGTTTTTTTTTTCCAAACTTTTGAAGCAAAACGTAGCATGAATCGTGGCAAGAACCACAAAAAACCATGGGATCAATCCATTCAAATGATTAGAACTTGCGAGCTGATGATGAAGGTGTTTTACTTCAACTTCAAGCACGCAGCACTTCACCATCCGAAGTTGCCCAACTTTTTTCCAGGCAAAAATCCGGCTCCAGGAAGAGAGTTTCCAGGCCGAGTGAGTTTTTGAATGCTTCCATGCTTCAAAAAATCGTTGGTTCGTGAAACCGGACGCCCGTCGTTTTTTTTTGGTTTCTCCGCATTTTGTTTCCATCTTTAATCATTTTTGGTGGATTTCTTTTTCTCCGTCACTTTTTTGTCATCTCTTTTTTGGATCATTGGTTCCAATGGCGAGTAATGCTGAGGCTGTCGGGAGAGTAGGGTGCAACATGATTGATACTGCGCTGGTTTTGCAAAAGAGGCAAAGTGGAAGCCAATCTTGTCGAGCCACCTTCGAAGGCAACGTATTTTTTTTCGACTTCCATAGACTATGTCTTGAGTTCAAAGTCTAAATTTGCACAGTGGTGATTCTGAAAGTTCAATCTCGGATCTTATTCTGAAAGTTCAATCTCGGAAAAATATCTGTGATACTTCGATCATCTGTGCTCCTTTGGTTTTGAAAGACTTCTCTTGATATCTAAAGGGCGTGGTGAGCATTTCTGCGCAACAGGTCTCAGTTGGTGATGTGACAGTAGGGCTCCTCATTGGCGCTTGAAATGTTTAAACATGTTTAAACCATGTGTCATGGATGCTATCAGACATCACAGAATCTGTTTAGGTATGTTTAAGGCTTCATTTTGTGAATGTGTCCTTTTTTTCATCCGAAACAACATGAAACAACTTTCAAATCACACTGACAGAAAAGGAACAAACAGAAACAAAGATCTTGGAAACAACGGTGCTGACTAAGTGTGTTTGAGGTGGTGCGTTTTGAATCAGTTTTGTCTCAACTTTGTTCTTTTCCGCTGAGGAAGTTGGTGCTTGCCTGGAGCTTTCCTTTGCAAGGCAGGGGTCTCAAGTTTCATGTTTTCCTGTGGCATTTGAGAGTTTGCAGCTGGAATTAAGGAGAAATTCAAGCATTTCAAGAGGAGCTTGTTGACAAGTCTTCACTCTGAGGTTGCTTTGATTTTTGGCTGTGGAGCTCTCATGTTTCAAGAGTGTGCCTTTCATGTGGACATTTTGGATCAGATTAGAGCACCTGCCAAACGTGCAGTTGAGAAGTTCCCTGTTTCACCGTTTCACCTCGAAATGGCGGCATCAAGTACTCATGCAGGTGAACTGGGCTTGGAGTCACAAGAAGAAGGCCTCCTGGCCGAAAAAAGTGACACTCCCAGATTTTGCTCAGCATATCTTCGCGGTACAACGGCGAAGTGCCTGCTGGGATTCATCATATTGTGGCTATCAGGAATGTCTATGACAATTTTTGTCCTGAAGCTCAACTGGCACATAGCCATGAGATGTCTACCCGGATGTGGCTTTGGATTCATTTTGGTGCTCATGGCTTCCTATGAAGTGAAACATCGTGAGTCAAAGCACATCGAGACTGTGAAGCTTCCGAGCTGGACACTTTTGGCACTGCCTCACTTCGTTTGGCTCATCCTTTTGTCAGTTTTCGAGATGACATGGCAAGGGTTCAAGTTGGAAGTGGTGGGCACTGCCCTTGGCTGCTTGGGCCTCTGCAGTTGGATGGCTGATTCTGAGTGGTATGACTGGCACCACAAGTGGCGCATTGCTGGGCAGTTGCTGCAAATCAGTGGGCTCCTGGTGATGTGGCTTGGAGCACTCCCCTGCTTGGTTCAGATCACTTGGTGCTCACTTCCAGGCATCTGTTGCTTGCTGTTCTTTGCTTTTGTTGCTTGCACGAGAGGGGTCCCGCGAGACACTGATGTGAAGGAATTCATTGGCGTCGCACTTTCTCTGCTCAATTTCATGGCACTGCCGTTGAACGGCCTTTGGCAATGGTTTACAGGCATGGAGCTCGCAGCATATTCGTACCTGTGCATACCTCTTTTTTTTTGGATCTGGGCTGGAAATTCTTTGCATCAAGAGGACAAGGAGTTCCTGAAGTTCCTGGTCGGGTGCGGTGTTGTGATTTGCACTCTTCCCTTTGGAGCTTTTGCTTGGGCAACGAAGCTATCTTGCAATCAAGTCGGCCCATGGTGCCATTGTTGGCCTTGGATGCTTTTTGTACCATTTGGATTACTTTGCATCTATTGTGCAGTTGAAGGTGTTCTCCTTCTGTGGTACAGAGACAAAGTCCAAGCCAGCCGTGCTGCCATGCTTACTCGCCTCATTATCATGGGGACGTTGGCCTTGGCACCAGTGTTACTGGCAACTGACGTCGAAACCTGGCAAGAAGGGGTGGAAGCGCCCAGCATGAACCCAATGGAGTACTTCGACGTTAGCATGGAAAATTGGACGCACCCTGACATCGAAGTCAAACGACACCAGCTTCATTGGCTCCAGATGCCCCAGCCAGTATGGCCGTCGAAAGATGACTTGGCAAATAGCTCAAGCAGAAGAACTGCATTTTGGCTGTCCTACATGTCCTTCAAATTTGTCTTGGCTGCAGCGATGGCGTTTTTGGTGCTGAAGTGCAACTGTGCAAGCAGCAAGCAGAGCAGAGATGAAGCTCACAGCCAAAGCATGACGGAAGGGGAGCCCCTGACAAAGCTGGAAAAGGAACAGGGGGAGAGTTTTGATGACAGCCACCGATCAGCCATCTTCTGCGCCATTTTGCCAATCTACTTGACCCTGGTGATTAAAATCAGTTGTACCGCAGCTCACTTTGGGCAACTCACTGCAAAGAAGGGGCTAGCCTTTGAAGGCTATGACCTTTGCCTAACATGTGGGCTCTTGTGGCTGGTTGTGCAGGCACTGGCCATGCGCGCATCGGATTTCGAGGCACAGTACAACGCAACAGATATCCTTTTGAGTATGTCGTTTTTGGTTCCATTCATTGGAGATGGCTTTGATAGCCTCAAAGATTCGATGCTAGGGGCGCTGGCACTAAGCTCGCAGCTGGTGCCGTTGCAATTCTTGGGCGTTGCTTCCCTGGTATACCTCGTCACTTTCCATGTGGTCTTGGCGTGCAATGGAAGCGACAGAGTCCAACTCGAAAAGGCGTATCTGCCAGTACTTTTCTTGAAGAAGCAAAAGCCAAGAAGCGCCACAGCAGAGGGAAGCACACCGGGATTTTCCCGCCGGAAAGTGCTGGTACTTCTTTACGAGCAAGTAAAACCTTCCCGCCAGTGGGCGATGCTTCTGGAGGACCTGCCTCAAGGCATGGTGGCTCTGGTGGTGTCATCCGTGGAGGGTTTTCAACCTTTCACAGTGATTGTGAACATTGGAGTGCCACTTTTTCGAATCAGCATGGCATGGCTCCTGCATGATCGGATCGCTTCGCAGCTTGCAGATTGGTTTCTTGAAGAGGCCTTGAAAGCTTCAGACGCAAAACAATTTGCCCTTTGCGAGGATTTCATCGTAGCATTGCATAGGCTGCAGCGCACATCATCCTTCAAGGCATCTGACTTGACACTGTGGCAACATTTAAGGCAAAAGAATGAAAAGTGCTGTGAGGAAGCAGTTCAAAAGTCCCAAGATGAACAAAACCCCATGAGTCTTCGACTTTTTGTGGCCTTGCAGCACGTTGGAATAGCCAATGAATCAGCTAAAGATGGCTGGAAGAAAGCCAACGAACTGTTGAAGAAGTGCACCCGCGGGCAGATCTTGGACGCCACAAGTAGCATCGCGTGTGCAGCGTCTCGATCTTCGGAGCTTGTCCTACTTGGTGGATTAGGTTTGACAAAGGTGATGACATGTTTTGAGTCGATCCGGGAACCCCATCGATTGACCAAACTGGTGGTCTCTTTGAACGACGAAAAGATGGGTTTCAGCGGTGCCAAGGTGTTGGGCCAGGCACTGCCCAAATTCCAGCACCTCACCAACCTGACGCTTGATCTGCGTGACAACAATCTGGGCCCGGAAGGTGCCAGAGGCCTGGGCGAGCAGCTGCCCAAATTGCAGAAGATCACCACTCTGAGGCTTGATCTGAATTCCAACAACCTGGGCTCAGAAGGTGGGAAAGCTTTGGGTGAATCACTTGGAAAACTGCAGAAGATCACCACCCTGAAGCTTGATCTGCGATACAACAATCTGTCAAAAGGTGCCAGAGCGCTGGGTGAATCACTGGGAAAACTCCAGAAGATCACCACCCTGGAGCTTGATCTGATGGAAAACCACCTCGGCCCTCTAGCTGCCAGAGCCCTCGCTGATCACCTGTCGGACTTGGTCCACCTGACGGAAGTGAAGCTCGACTTGCGGTGCTCAAATGGCATCATCGACGATGTGATCGTGGCTGAGATCGAGCGGCGGCTCCAGAGGCCCGGCCGAACGGTGGAGGTGAAGGTTGAGTGGTGATGATCCCAAGAAAGACATGCCGTTTTCAGTTTCACCGTTTCGGCACCACGCTATGCATGACACGTGAATTTCCAGGAGCCGCAGGCGCATGCTATTAACTCAGCGCGAAGGCTTCAAATCCAAAAATTGGATGAAACATTGCACGTCAAGATTGGAAGAACATACGTCTTAAGTTGAAAATAGTTTCAGTTGAAATGAAACCGCCATTTTTTTGAATGCTCACTGTTCATCACTTTTACAAACATCTCCATTGCACATGTACTTCACTGCTATTTTAATGCTCTTCCATATGTTTCACCAACCCGAATATTGTTGCAAGTGACAAGTGACACGCAGAAAAGACATACACCTGCCGTGTCGCCGTGTGATGTTTCGTGAAGAAAAGGTCCGTGTTTGCCCTGTTGCTCTGCACATGTCGAATCATCTCCCCGCATTTGATCATTGAATGATTTGGAACCACCTCCCAGGCAGACGAAAAACAGGAGCTGATGATCATGGAGACCAACAGGGAGAGATTGGCTATGTGATTCAGAGAGGTTGGAAGTGAGAAGGGCCTGACATGAGAGTTGATTGCTTTTGGTAAGATATGAGTTGTTGATTGTAAATTAATCTTGTAAATCCTCTCGGACGGTGTTGGGAGAGAAATACCTATGCCCCACAATAAAACATCAAAAAATTTATTGGGAAAAATTCATCTTACTGACTTCCATGCTCCGATTGAAATGCCTCTGGAGGCCATTCCTTCGGGAGTTGAAGTGTTCATGAGCAGTCCAATCCACAGCAAGACTCCAAAAGCCCGTGTTTTTTTTGTCAATCGCAGACTTTTAACTTGGTGTGGAACTCATGATCGACAAAGAAATCTCATGTTCCAAGATTCTCTACGAATCACTTCACCATGTATCTTCACTTTTGGATACATCAGTTAAATCAGATCAGTTGGCATACAGTATATATATACATATGTTTAAGACTCCAACTCATCACCTTGTTTTTCCTCAAGTACTTCTGAAGCAAACCCCAAATCGGAAGAAATACGTGAAAATGGAGTTTCTGCGTCTTGCAACGCTGCAAAATATGCATGTGCCTTTTGATATTTATCTTACATACTACTTACAAGGGTGAGAACGGGGATTTTAGGTTCCTGTTAAAATGGATAGCAAATTTTGGAAGACATCACTACAATACTCTTAACTCCCCAAGCCACTTCTACCATGCAAGCCGTGACCAAGCAAGTTCCCTTGATATCCATGCAACAAGCTAAATGACCAGTGAATGTTGTTGATTTTCGTACTATTTCTAGTGTAAATCACATACAACTTGAGTCACATCAATGATTTCAATTTGGATCTGACTGTTCCAGGAAGAGATTGAGTTCGAATCGACGGACTGTGGAATGCGAGTCGTACAACACCGGCGTTTTGTGCGTGCAACGCAGTGCTGTGTGATCTAGCTTCACCAATAAGCATTGTAAGTTGTTGGTCAACATTTTTTCATCTTGGACTCGAACATGTTTCAGAATTTCAATTTGAAAGAAATCATAGCCACATTTAGGTGTTGTTGAAAAACGCCATTGGCAGTCTGCATTCTGCAGCTGTTTTTTGACATACATGCGCGTTTTATCAGTTTTTTTTCAGCCCTATGGCTCTACAAAAAAAACCCTGGGCCATGAACTCGATGTGTTTTGGAAGGGTTTTCCACTCCAGCTTGTGGTGCTAAACTCATGATGGCAACTTGTCGTTTTCATCCGTTCATTTTCTTTTTTAAAGGGATCATTAAATAAGGAGCCATTTTGGGGACCTCAAACGAGATATACACTAAATGTATGGTAGATTTGAAGGAGTTCCCCAAAACTATCGTGCATTGTTTTGGGTTGGTAATATAATGACCCCTAATTAGATCCCCAAAAAATAAGTTCAGACCGACCATTTGGTTTGTGGCAAAGTGTCGCTAATGGCACTTTGACAAAGATTGAATCACTCGTCCACCATCAAGGGGAATAGCATGAATATGAACTAGGACAAGTTATTTTGTGCTACTCATCATAAGCTGGGAAGCGACAGTCTTTGAAGCATCAGATCATCAAATTGATCTTTGTGATGATTTCTTCAACTGTGTGTGTGGACCATTTTGCCAAAGAGCATTCACCGGTGCAATGGCTGAGTTGTCGGTTTGAAACACAGAAAGATTTCTGCAAAACTTGTGCACATGTCACTTTGCACGCGTTGAACTACAACAAGCTTATCAGCCGTTCTTGCAAGATCATTCAATTAGGCATGCAGTCCTTTTCATCTCGCGTACGTGGTACACCAGGTTGCAATAATAACTTAGGACATTTTGATTTACAATACATAATAATACATAATATATATGTATATATTATCATACGTACATTATACAGAATATGTATCACAAGAGATATGTACATTATGTTTGCATTGCATGATATTGCATCATACCCATCACTAAGGTCCTCATGGTTGCAGAGAAACCTTCCATTGCGGCCGCGCTTACGGAGGCATTGACCAGAACGAGCACACTTGCCAAATATGTAAGACATCTTGAGTGAATTGAAGACTTATTTTAATACAGCAGACACAAGTGCTGAATTGTAAGTTTTTTGATGTCACATAAATGTGCAAAAGTGAACGTTTCTGTGGATATAGAATTTGCACCACAGTTGCTTCAATATTGTTTGGGTTGCCTGAGATTTCCCTCGCATTTTTGCAAAAAAAAACATCTCTTTGATCTGAAACACAAGTCGATTTTCACGACTTTGAACTGATCCATGGTCTGACCAGTGTGAGACTCTTCATCTTTGGCACCATTTCGCATCAAAGTAGGCCTTGTGCCCAGCCCAAAGTGGTGCTCAGAAGCGAAAAGGGATATCACCCAGTTCACCAGCTGGGGAACCCCTGCTGACATGGCTTGGACAGGATTTTCGGGAATGTCCAAAAAATTGGAATTTTCATCATCCAATGGAAGCGGACCGGGTGGCTTATTCAAGTGAAACCACGGATCGGATGATGAAGGGTTTTCAAGAGGTTTTTTGAAGGATTGCCTTTGCAGATTTGGCAAGTGTGACCTGTTCGAGCTCCAACTTTCGTTTCATGGCCCCCGAGATTTATTTTTGTAGAGTCTTGCTGTATCTTCCTGTGATTCTTTCATTTCTAACATCTGACATTACAGATTTACAGTTTGTTTTTTCCTGTCGTGCTGTGCTATTTTCCAGGTTTTTTTTGATCCTCGTTGTATTGGTCGTCTTCGTTGTCGTTGAAACCGTTTGCCATGAGGTTTTTGAGTACCGTGGCACTTTCATGGGTCCGGGTCCGCCAGAGTTGCTCCATGCCCCCGAGGGAAACTCCTCATTTCCGAAGATGGGTGATGAGTCACTGAGGTCGTCCCAGTAGGCAGGGGGCGTGTTTTCTTCGTTTTTGTTTTTTTGTTTTTTTGTCTTTGTGGAAACACATCGAGATAGGAACAACTTTCAAATAATCTAGAGTTTTTGTTGGTATATCAAAGTTTGCCAGGACTCATTTCTGGCCATGTATGAGGATTTTTTCCGGGTATTGGGAGGATCATCCCGTTTAGTAAGTACTTACCGACCACGGTGATCGGAAGTCCCCCGACTGGCCCAATGGATTGGGTTGGGGGCCCATCCTAACTACAAGTCCTGGGATGATCCTCCAAGTGGATCGCAAAAAACGACTCCGGGAAAATCTCACATAGCTGGCAGGAAAATGACCTTTTCTTATAGGAACCTCATTGACAAATGGTGGATTTTCCATTGCTATGTTAGGGTTCCAATCCATCCTCCAAGATATGGCAGGTTTAAGGTGACGGCAACCACAGGACACGTCTATTCTTTGGATTTCAGCCAGGCACAGGGGAAAAAGGATGAGGTGAAGGTTGGTTCAGGGGTCATTCATTAGATTATTCATATTGGAGGGATCAATTTGGATGGGATTTGCTCTTCAAAATGTATTGTTTTGGGTTGGTGTCATATAATGAGCCCTGTTGGAGACAAGCAATGCTTTTGTTGGAGCAAGTTGAATAAGTGGTTTCACCCCACATTGATGCTTCATACAAAGTGATCCAGCCTGATGAGCGTATTCTTCAGGGTGGTTCAGTGGTTCAAAACCACCAAGTGGGGATATCTCATGAATCTGCTGATACTGATATTGAGTGATATTGATATATTGTATTGGTAGTACTCCGTTATGTATGTCCCAATAAATTTGAGCAGCAAGGGGGCCATGTAGCCGGAGACTTCGCCACGTGTTTTTTCTAAACTCGGAACTTTCGTCCATATCATAACGTGAAAAACGGGAAAATCATCCGACGACAAAACGTGCCAAAAGGTAAGGGGATATCAGACAGTTCCCTGCAGGAGATATTTTTTGTTTCTCAATTTCGAGTCATTGAAGTTCACCTTGGCGGCGGAATGTGTCAAAAAACCAAGTCATTGGATGGCCAGGAGTACAACAACTGGGATAAGCATAGCTGGATTCCTAGTTGATGCTTGCAGTCTTGAGCTGTGAAGTCGACTGAAGTCGTCCCCGGTCATATTTTCTTCATTGTGGGGACCAACTTGTTTGTTGCTCGGAACCGGAACACGGATATATGTTTTCTGCTTTTGGCCCTAACAATGACCTTAATGAAGAATTTTCGATGATATTGAAATCAGATTTGGGGAATTTTGAACCTTTGCTGATTTACCTTACTGGAGGCCCAGATGTTCTCTTCAGTGCTCAGATCGTCCGCACCTACGATCCTAGAGGGAACATTCCAGCGCCACACGGCTGCATTTCAAGAGCTTAACTGTTTAACTTAAACCACCGTACATCAAATTCTGCATCTTGAAATCATGGCATTTTTAAAGTGGACACTTTGAGACACTTTTCTATGAGCCCCTTGTTTTGTTTGCCATATTCTTTTGTTCAAAGAAATGCACCATGATTTATTCACCCCTAGTGTTTCTTTTGTTTGAACTTTGCAAACTTTGATTTCGAATTGTTTTTTTGAGGCACATTACGGAGGAAGCGCGTAACTGTGACATGTTGGTGCTATGGTTGGATTGTGACCGTACGGACCTCGGTGTCTAGAGGTCGCCTTGGGTCGTTGGTCGGCGCAACGTGACGCCGAAATTCGAGGTGAAGGAGAAAACATTTGCTTCGAAGTCCTGGAATTGGCATTACCTCAAATGAAACTTGGCAGTAATTTGGCGCTACCTCATGTAGATATTGACAATACATAATGTGTGATTCTTATCAAATTGGCATTACCTCATGTAGAAGTTTGTTTTTGGTGCTTCGTTGATTTGATAAGAAGAGGTTGCTGTTGCTGTTGTTTGTTTCTTTTCACTTTTTTGAGATGAAGAGGTTTGATGTTGGCTTTTTTGATTTTCCAGATATTGTATCATCACTAGTGCCATTCATAGTGCTGCATTTAAGTGATTCCTGGCATTTCTAGAGTGCGTCTCAGGAAGCCTCCCAGTGGTGTGGCAGCCTCATTTTCTTTCTCAGATGTGGAAGGAAAACATCGATCACAAGGAGATTGATCAAGATCAAACCCAAGGATGTCTTGGTTTTTTGGGAAGTCGATCTCCAACTCAAACATTTGGGATTTTGTCCATTTCTGGCACTGACCTTGGATCCCTTGGATCCCGCCATGGTGAAGTGACACACGAGGCCTTCCCAAATGCGTACCGTGGTTGTGTGTATCGCGCGAGGCAGGGCCCGAAAATCGAGGATTCAATGGTCAAAAATGGAGTCTCTCCATGCCGACATGAGCAGATTTGATTTGATATCAAGCACACAAAACCTGATGATTTGGGATTGTTCATAGGGGAATATATACGTAGGATAATGAATGCCCACGTTTTTTTTCAAAGATAAGCCGAAGGCAAGAAACTTTATATATCCCATAGCATCCATGTATGGTATATTTACTGTACCTACATTTTCCATTGAAAAAAACAACCATTCATGCAGTTCCCATGGGATTTTCCATGGGTTTTCGTCAAGGTGGCAAACTCCCATGGAGTTTGCCACCCATCGCCAGGTTCAGCTCTTTGGCACCTCAAGACTTGCAGGTTTCGATGGGGGTGGATCCTTTTGGGGTGAAACCAATCCATGGAAATTTGCTTCCCTTGAAACGAACTGCCAGCCAGGGAAAGCGTCAAAAAAAGGCTGAAAGCCAAAAGGAAAGAGTTGAAAGGAAAATGAAAACATCATAAGTAGCAAAAAAGTCTTTGAATGATTTTGCTCTTTGAGTATGAGACTCAGATAGGTTGTGCTTGACTGGGGCTGTACTATGAAAATCGTTTTTCTTTCCGTCTTGCTTTCAAGCTGCTTCAGCCCTCGCGAACGAGCTGCTAGCTTTTCATAGGGAGCTTCGCTGGAACTGTAGCTGTGGCTTACAGTCGGTACGGTTTCCATATTATCATTTCCCAGTCTTTGCTTGATTGTAGATATTCCAGACACTTTTATGAAGCCTTTCTTATGCTTAGTTGAACATGGTTGAACTGAGCAACCAAAAAAAACAAGTTTTTTAGGATACATACTACACGGTTATATGGGGATTGTAATAAACCATGAAATAAGGATACCTAGTAAACAAGCGTTGTCCTCAACTGTCCTCCAAAAAAAAACACAGCTTTTGATGCCAGGGAGCAATGGCTCAGCTAGCACATCCAAATCAAAACGAAGCGCTGTCCGTGGATGCGCGCCAGGACGGCTATGCTAGCGCTAACGTGAAACGAAGCTCCATTTGGAGCGTCATGAAAAAAAGGGGCCCCTAGTTGTTTACGGTACAAAAGGGGATGAAATCCTACACAGTTCACTGGGGATCTATTTCATAAACCATGAATAACGGATCCCGTCATTAAACAGCGAGTATGATGGAAAGTCAGAGGTTATTTTTTTTCGTGGCTCAAATATCTTCGAAGTTGAAGATGTGATGGAAAACTGCAGTTGTTTTGCTTTTTTTGTTGTGACTGTGGTTCCAAACAAAAAAACACACCTAGAAAAATGGCGGCGTTTTTTGAAATGTTGATCTGGATTTATGGGGATCTGATCCATCCCGAAGGAGCTGGATCTTCGTGTGGGAATCGCCTTCTCGAGGCGCATTGCCAGCGGTGACCTTTTTGATCCCGAATCGTTGGGTTTGGGGGCGTTTGGGTGACGGGGTTTTACCAAGCCCCGAATTGAAAGGCAGCATTGCCAGGGTGGCACCAGGGTGGCTTTTTTAAATAACGTCTATGGATGTTGATTTCTACAAGAAGAATAGGAGGCAAAGTGATAAAAGCTCTCTAAGCTATAGGAATAACAGCTTGCCCCTTAAAATGGATGGTTAGAAGACTTTCATCCTTTCCCTTTTGGGTTTCGGCCTGTTTTTAGGGGCGAACTGACTGTCGGTTGTTTTTTGTCCAGAGAATGAATCCCAAAATCCCTTATCCCAAAGGCAATTTTTTGAAGATGATTCGTTCATTTTCTCTTTTTTTGCTGGAGGATATACTCCTTCCACCCGGAAGGTTACAGACCATGTACTTCCGCAAGCATTTTGGCCATCAGCTTGGTAAACAGATGGTCACGTGCGCCGGACCCATGGGTTTTTTGGCTTGGGTTTTTGTCGGTGGCGGAAATGGAGAAAACATCGACACGCCAACCCAAAACTAAGCTAAACTAAACCAGCCCAAAACAACCAACCTAAACCAAGCCAACAAACCCCAAACTAAACCAACCCAAACCAAACAACCAACCCAACACAACCAACCCAACACAACCCAAACCAAACCAAATTCTAACCAACCCAAGCCAACGGGATGTTTGTTTTTACATATCACAGGTATGGGCCTTGTCAGATTCCAACCTTATGGTTCTGTGTGCACCGGCACGTGTTGCACTTAGATTGGGTTCGTAACTTCGAAAGGAACAGGAGCGGAGTCGAGTCCATACGTTGAAGATTCGCCGATGTTATGTTGTATTTTTTAGGTGAATCCGACCCAATAAAGGAAGGAATCGTTGAGTCCAATCTACACCTGCCTTTTGCCTTGCCTGCCTCTTATTAGAAAAGAAGTAGCTGCGACAACGTCAGGATTTGCCAGAGTTGGGCCACAGTTTCAATGCTGGAAGGATTGAATCACATCAATTTCCACAAGATCCAAAACGAAGCCACCCAAAATTTCAACCGGAAATCCATGTTTGGACGGTTTCTGGTTAAAACTCCGGAAAATCTCAGGACCCCCGAAACACAGTGTGTGTTGCTGAAATTTCGAATCGGCCCTTTTTTCTCAGGTTGAAATTCAGGCATTTGTTCCTGAACCATATTGGCGCTTGGTAGCAACATTTCCTGCAGGCCAGGCAGAACATGATTTAGACATCCAAAATCTGAAGAAATGCGTCATTAATTCGCCTGCTACACCAAAGCTTGCAGCGCGGATGGCAGGAGAAGCAGTTTTGCAAGCACATGGTCAGATGGGCAAGATCTGGGACGAAAGAGAGGCCATAGAAAAGATTGAAACAACTTTAAGATGTTTTTCCAAACTGATGAATTTGAAAATTGGACTTGCAGTTTCACCCTGAAGTTGTACTGGTTTACATTCCAAACTTGAAGTTTTTTTCTCCACCTTGACCTCCGTGATGGTGCTTTTCTTTAGGCCCTCAACGCTCTCCAGCAAGCTCGTCAAGCTGACACGGCATCCATCACAGCACAGCGCAGCTGGTGGGGGGTTTCAGCTGCGTGAGCAGGTGATCAGTTGACCCTGGTTGCTTGGGTTATATAGGGGATGAAATGCTACCCAGTTATATAATGTTATATATAGATTTAATAAACCATGAAATAAGGATCCCTATTGAACAACCAGGATTCAATGGAAGGTAATACGGTTTTTTCTCATTGCTCACGCTGGGATGATGAAAGAAACCCACCAAAGAAACATCAACCATCAACCTTAACCTTGAATCAAAACCCCCCGGCCCCAGAATGCAATCGTCACCACCAGGATGACATGTTTTCCAGTTTTAGTAGTTGGGAATCGGGAGTTGAAACCTTCATTTGCATGCTGCTACTTGGTATGGGGTGAATCCAACATCAACTATCCAAAGAAAAAAATGGACTCAACATGAAGATAATGAAGTGTTTTCTTTAAATGTCGTTTTTCTACAAAAAAACGGATCATTTCCAGTGGTTTTGGCAAATTCTCAATTTTGACGATTTCCAATATGAGCCCTTTCAGAAGAATTTACGGAAAACAACCGTCGCCTTGGGAAAAAAGTGCTTGGTGAACCGGGGGAAGACAACATTTTGAGAAAGCCGACTTTTTCCATGATCTCAATCTGCAGACATGGATGTACTCTTCTTTAGCGAAAGTGATGTATGTAGAATATGCATGTCGTATGTCAATATGAAAAAATGGTAATCCCCCGTGAGCAAGAAACACAACATATTATATACATGAAACAGTGACGAAATTTCTGCGATCGTTCGGATTGGGTAACCACGGCAGGTTCAGTGCATATCGAAGACCGCGGCCATTGAACACAGTGCACCTGGCGTTAAAATTCAGCTCATGATAGGTGATGCTGGTGACTTTTTCGAGAATTTTCTGATCGGGTTGGCAGATAAAAAAGCAGTAAAACTATACTTGGAAACCTTCAATGCTGATGCAGATCTAAAGATCTGAAAGTTGGTGAACTTTGGCCTTGACATCCTTGACATACTTCGGCCATTTAGGTTGAGTCGTTTTCAATTTGAATTTTGCAAGATGGCAAGTGGTGAAAACACGGGATTTTTAGATGAGCAATGAAAAAAACCACTGGTTGGTTGGATTATCATTATAATAGGGGATGAAATGCTACCCATTTATATAGGGGATTCTTTCATAAAAACCATGATTTTTGGGATCCCTCTTGAACTTCACCAGGATTTCCCATGGATTTCGTAAGGGACCCCGTTTTTTTTGGATTTGCCAGGTGGAGATGTTGAAAATGGCATCTCAAACCTTAGGCCGGAGCCATGGGGCCGGAGAGGGAGATGGGGCCCAAAAACATGGAGGTTCCTGGCTCCCAAAAACATGGTCGACTTCGCTTTTCATGTTGACATGGAATTTTGTCAAACAAAATGAATGCGACATGAAATGATGCCAGGTAGGCGTCTTGGAGGACAAAAAATTTATTGATGCCCAACCTCCCAAACATTTTTGTTTTCATCATATCCCGTTGCAGATTTTTCTCCTACATTGTCGAAAACAAGCGGCAGGGCTCGGTCCTGATGACTCACTTCACGTAGCAGAACGTTTATATCTCAAAGGTGGGGGGGACGTTTGAGTGGACAACCAGGGAAGGTTAAAAGAAAACCTTGGATGTTTTTTTATATATAGAAAAAAAACATGTTGAGTCGAGACATGAGATGTGATTAGGTGAAGAGTTTTTATTTGATGGTGTCATGAAGATTGTTTTTGAAACAAGTGAATCTTTCTTTTTTTTTAAACATTAGAAGGATCTTTCAATATAGTCTGTACAAACGCTTGGAAGGTCACAACTCTACAAGAGTTACTGTAGGTTTTATTATCCTCCCTGAAACTAACATAGCCCCTGAAAATAGACCCCTGGCAAAGGAGATTCCTATTGGAAACCACCATTTTTAGGGGCAAACTTTTAGTTTCAGGGAGGGTATGTTTTGTGACGTTTCAGACTCTGAAAACTCCGGTGTCATCAATGATCCAACGATCCAACTGAACCAGGAATTTTATCCTACCCTCGTACAGAGACGGTTCGGAGGCTCAGTAGAAAAACGTTGAGCCACTGTGACCTGTTGATGTCGACTGGAGTCGGATGTGTCTCAAAATTGAACAAATTCCAGGAAAAAATGGCTTGCAATGTAGCAGGAAACCTATCCCATACTATCCATGTATGGTGTAATTACCTACATGTGGTTGATTTGTATGGTTTTTGTTTTTGTGTAGGTAGATTTAATCCATACATTCGGCGCATCTGGGTATGGATACTTTATGATACTTGAGTTTTGCTTTAAATTTGAGATTTGGTCAAGATAGAAAATCAATGAAAACCATAGCCAAATCTTGTTATGATGTCCATATGTGCTGGGGTCCAAACTCCCATTCTTTCCAAATATAATAGGGGATAAACTCATCAACCCAATTCCGTAGGGGTTTATATACCCATTGTAAGGATTCCAGTCATTAGAAGTAGGATGACCAATGTCCAATATAAGGAGTTGATGGACCCCAGCACGTATCACCCACAAGAATTGTGGAACAAAAGGAGGTTGGATCCGTCCGGATCCAATCCTACAAAAAAAAGCATGCAAGGATCATCATCACCGCTTTTTTGGAGTAGTCTTAAATGATTTTTTACAGCATTACGTATGTAAAAATGTGCTATTTACCGTAATGATTTGATGATGTAGATTTTGAATGATTTTGAATGTTTGATGGTGTGTATACATTATATAATCGATTATAATCGTATTTGTATGGTGCATAAGACATATGATATTTCATTAGTTGTCCACTACCACAACACACCGGGCCCTGCTGGTTTGTTTGAGGACAAATATCCTGAAAACTTTGACTTGGAAGAGACCGCCTGGAACTCAAGATGTGGAACCTTTTTTGGTGGGATCTGCTAATTATGCGGCAAAACCTGATCACCTGATTCTACCTTAAAAGACCTTGGTGATTTTTTTTTGGGGCTGAATAAATATATAAGGAAATCTCATACCATTCTATCTATTTGAGTGGTTTGAATTTAAATGTATATACACCCTCCGTGAGACTAACAGCAGAAATTTCTGAAAATTGATTGGAAACTCGATGTTCTTTCTTTTATATTCTTTGATGACCCAGCAATTTTTTAAGCTTCGCAACTCATACTCTTGCCACCAAGCCTAGGTGCAGAGCATGGCAAATCCATCATTACCTTGGGCACAGGCGCACGATTTGCAGGTTTTGATTCAGGTGTTTCGATACCAAGAAAAGCATTGTATTTCAATATGAGAGTATCATTGCAGTTTTTGGACTTTGGAGGTATTATATAATCTCATATATATAGATCTAGATATGCTCAAAGTCACTAGGTGCTGGTTTCAAAAACATGTTCACTCCAAAGTCTTGGGGAAATGATCGAATTTGACTTGTAGCATTAATTTTTCATTCATGGGCGGGAGAAAACACCAAGCAGAATTCCATGCTAAATCCCATATTTGAAACACATATATGCCTTTGGACCTCACAACCGGGAAACATAACTGTTTTAGGCTGTCAAAATATAGGTCATAACTCAAAAAATGCAGGTTGTGGGTTCCCATAGTGTCTCCATGTAGGGATTATTTACCTACATTTCCCCTTCACTGTGGCCATTTTTCAACTAATGCAGGTAAATGGTACATACATGGAGCATATTGGAGCATATGGGTATGTACTCTGATACAAGGTGGGCCCCTACCAATTTTGAATGGGGTTGCAACTCCTATAAGTAGGGTTAGTTATAACTGCAGTTACCCATTTATTAGCGGCCATTTACAGGGGTTAAACGTCCATTTGTACTAGGATGTTCCAGAAAGTAAAAGGTTAGTAAGTGGGTTATAACCCCAATATACCCCATTTATAAGTAGGTTATAGTTATACACCATTGATCCTAACCTCCTTTGGACCCCAAACCATGAAAAAATGAAGGTTTCAAGCCCTAAAAATATAGGCTATAACCCCTAAACGTAGGATATATTAGGGTTACAACCCATTGTTCCTAACCATTGATCCTAACTTCCAACGGAACATCCTTCTGGAAACCTTCATTGCGGCTGCCGGCTGCAGTTTGGAGAGCGACTCTCCCAGACGGGTCTGACGATGCCGCGAGAGGCGCTAGTGGTCCGAAGTATGGGAAAATCTGAGTTTTTGGGATTTTTTTCTTTGGGAATTTGGGGAATTTCTTGGATTTCCAACCAAAAAACGGAGGTTTTTTTGGGGGAAATTTTGGTTTGGATTGCATGATTTTATTATTTGTGTTGTTTTTTTTTTGCGTTTGTTGGCGTTTTTTCTTTTTTGTGGACACCATTTCTATGAATGATGAAACTGAATGTATGTATATAATTGAAACTAGAGGTGTTTTTTTCTTTTTGGTGAAGGTGGTGTGTCTAGTTGAGCAACTTTTAACTGAAAAACACTCTCCCAGTGTTTTTCGTTGCAAAAACTTGAGACCCACAGAATCAACTCAGTGAGCGTCCTGAAAAAAAAGGGCCCCTGCTCGTTTAGGTGTTTTTTTTTGGGGGGATTTGTTGGGGATGAGATCCTACCCAGTTATGTGGGGATTATGATAAACGATTTAAAGGATCCCTATCAAACAACCAGGATTCAATGGAAAGTATCCGAGTTTTTTTGTTTTTTCGGTGGCATTTGCACTTGGTGCAGGATGGCCATGATGTTGGTGATCATCCACCAATCACGCCAGACCCACTGGCAAGTTTATGGACTTGTTTGGGTGGATTTTGTGACGATTTTGTCACTGGAAATCTTGAGTCAGTTGAGAAGCCACCTCACAAGCATTCCGAAATCCGATCCTTTTCTGGAAAGGGTACCCTCCCTGAAACTGACAGCAAGTTTGCGCCTGAAAATGGATGGTTTGGTTCAGATATGACTTTCCTTTTAGGGGCAAACGGCCTATTTTCAGGGGCGAACTTGCTGTTAGTTTCAGGGGTGGATAGTTGGATATTGAATATCAGGGTCCCATTTGTTTCTTGGTATTTGTTTGCTCAATTGAGGTGGGTTTGCACCCAGGTAAAGTGATCCGCATACTGTTTGATGATTCAGAAATCCAATTCCCAACCACCTGGCATGTATGAAACCCTGTAAATAAATGTAAATAATATATAAGATTTACCGTATCAAGTGGTTAGCCGGATTTCTTTTTCCACCAACCGTATTAACATGATATTGTTGTACCCCCCTCCCATTTTTCCAGGGATGTTTGGACCTTCCGCAAATCTCTTGCTTTACATCATTGCCAGGTAAAAGCTGCTACTCCCAATCAATGTGAATCTGAAGCAGGGTGGGTCTTGACTCTCAGTAGACGCAAGGATTTCTTCAAAGAATTTGGTTGCAGTTGATTGTATTCGAACCTGATTTTTACTTGGAGTTTTCGAAGAGAAGATGGATTTTTTGATGTTTTCCCTAAATGTTTTTGTTGGTGGAGTATCTATTTGTTGGGAGCCTTATTCATGGAATACATATATATATATATATACACATTACATAAGTAGTATGTACGCATAAGTATAAATAATATATACGAGATGTATGTATATATATATATGTTTAGACACCAATATAATCCCTATATGGTTATATGGTTGAATTCCGGTTCTTATAGATTTTGGGGAAACGTGCCTTTCTCCTTGTTTTTTATTCGATGCAATCGTTTCAACAAAGCAGCCACGAAGCGAGGCTCTCTATGAAATGGTTTGCCGTCATTTTCTTGCCACTGTTTCTCCAGATGCAAAAGTTCAAGAGGCCACATTACCCTCTAGGGAACTAACATACCCCATCTTGGGAAGCTCGGAAAATCATCGACTCAAAATCGACTTTTCAGAGGATATGTTAGTTCCCAGGAGGGTAAACTTGGGAGGATCGGATTATTAACACCAACAGGTCCGGTGTTGTATTACAGCACCGTTCTTCAGTTTGAATACGTTTTTGGTAATGACATGGATGTCCCTGTTGATCATGATGCTTTTTATGGGCGTTCCATGATTTTCCGGCCTTCGGTGTTAACGTACTTCAGACCTTGCCAAAAACATATGTCTTGAACAAAAACGCATTATTTATGTTTTATGATGTCAAATGTACATAACTTCTCATATCTTTTTTCATCACTTCTTGGTGATCTTACCCTAGTAACACTTGCAGGCAGAACTTCATTTGCAGCTGGGCGATGTCGCTTTTACGGCCAGCAGTGCAAGAATTACTTCCTTTGGCTGGGCACGTGTAAGTCGAGTTCCATTGCAGGAGAACGAAAACTGAACATTTTCACAACTTGGAGATCGTTTGTGATCAAACTTCGAGAATATTTTTCAAACTTGATTTTGGTGTGAGAAAATTGCAAAGCACATGTTGAACATTCTCTTTGATTTCTTTCTTTGTCTTTGCTGTCATTTTTTTCTATTCTCGTTGACTTTTGTTCTTTGTCTTTGACATTTTTTTGTTGTCGTTGTTGCTATTGTTGTTGTACTACAACTCGCCTAGCAATTTTGCTCCCTTTTTCCTGCACAGGATACTGGTGCGGTGGATCTCAGCAGTGGTTTTCGTCAAGGCGGAGCCATGGAGATGTCCAAAGTTTCAGATGTGGTCAGTGATGATGAATTAAGATGATTATGGCTCATTAACCATTGGTTCCCCTTAGTAAGGCCTTATCAAACCCTTATTTGGAGGGGGGGAGTAGGTTAGGGGGGGGTAGGTTGACTGAATCAAGATGATGAAGTTCATATCTCATGATTCTTCACATTACTCAAATGGTGTCAACTTCTTTCTGATATCGAAAAAAAATCCCCCACTTTTTGAGGAGTACGTTGTAACTGTCTTGGGCCTTTCTGGCCCACACCTTGATGTAGTTTTCGCAACACTGTGATCGAGGTGATGTGCTGGAACTACGGGAGGTGAAGTTGCAGCAACATTTCACGGAAGCTCCGCAACACCTCAGCGAGAGCGAACTTTTAGAGCTCATGGATCGTCATGGTATTGGCACCTTGGTGGTTGGTGGATGGGGTTGTTGTTCCTTTCGGAAAAACCATGGTAAAAACCAAGAAGTTCCCGTTCCCCCACCAACTCCTTTTGTTGCAAACATGGGGATGGGGGAAGAGGAGGATTGGGTTTTGTTGGTTGGTTTTTTGCGGATGAGTTGGATGTGGGGATTGGAGATTCTTGTGGAACGAATGATGGGCTGGAGTTTTTTTTCCTTGTTTTTGTTGGGCCCTTAATATGGACAAAAATTGACTTTGGACAAATCCGCCCCAAAATGTATGCAAATACTTGGAAGCACTCAACGTAGCATGCTGGGGGATCCTGCACCAGCACAGAGAATCTTCCCTTTTTGCGAGTGAGCTTCATATTGAATCAGAATTGATGAGCCCCAAAAAGTTTCCATCCATGTGCCATCCCAAGATACCTTAAAACTTGACTTGTTATAGGTCGTGAGGGCGAATCTCTCGATAACGATTGACACATTTTCCAAATCAACTTCCTATACCTCCGGGGATCCAATCACCTTTTGAGACTATACTATAGATACTATGCGTGTTGGAGGTGATGGATGCCTACGGATACACCGAACGGTTCTTTGAAGCCACAGAGTTGAACCTTCAAATCCCTTTTAAAATGACTGTCTTGATTATCGTTGTAATGTTCATCCATAATAACACAAATTTTTGTTTGTTTGTTTGTTAGGATGGATGGATGGATGGATGGATGGATGGATGGGGAAGTCCAGTAATCCGGCATTTATTGAACAGACTATGGTTGATTAATCCAGGGGTTGATTTTTTAGAGACTTGGACATATGTTTGCAAGCCCCTGGAAAAAAAAACGTGGAAATCCGGAGATTCCGAACTTGGAAACCACCATTTTTAGGAGGCGAGATGTTGAGTTTTTCAGGGAGAAAAATCCATTTGCTTCACACTTCTTCATTGATTCTGCTCACTTTTTTCAGTGTTTCCTAATTCATCCCATATTTAAACACAAGGTGAAGGTCCTTCCACCACGCCACGACGCGATTCACCTCACCTCTTGGTGAATCCTAGTCTTCAGGCACAGATGCTTCAATGGCCTCTCATGTGGGCAATGTGCAGAAAAGGCATGGAGACAAAAACAACTGGAGAAAACTCAAATTTGTCAACAAAAGATCATCCATCCAAAGATAATCCCAACGGGAAAAAGCAAGGATCACCCAAATCGTTTTAGGATGCCAAACCGGAAAAAAAGAAAAAACAGATCTTTCCGACTCCAACTTAAACGTTTCTTTTGTCGAGATGCTCCAGGAAATATGTTCACTTGGATGATCGAACTCGTCGAATGAAACCCTCGGAGTTGGGCTTGGCATTATGTCATGCTTATATGCTGATTGATCCGGAGCACCTTGGCCTGCGGAGATTGGGGGAGTTTCCGGGAAGGGTGCGCTCCCTGGAAATAGGCCGGGCCCCAAAAGGAAAGGATGAAAGTCTTCCTTTTTCATCCATTTTCAGGGGTGAACATGATAGTTTCAGGGAGGGTTATTTTTTCTTGGTTGGGACAAAAGTGGAAGTGGGTTTTTTTGTTGTTTTTCTACCCAGTTTTTGAGTTGTGGTGCAAATGGAACATGGACTCAAAATGTGAGAACAGTAAACTAAGATACTTCAATGTTGTGATTGAAACTTTGGAAATGGTTGATTTGAAAAAGAAAACACCACAACTTTGACAAAAAAAGGACCCCCTCATTTTGAGGCACCTTAAATTTGGATCAATGGTTAGTGTTGTCAGTTTTTTTGTCCTTCAGCCATTCTGTGCTTTTCATTTTGTATGGTCCCTGCTCCTCAGATTGGTGTTGCCTACGGTGCGTGCCTCCATCGAAAATGCTTGTGCTCGAGTAGCTCGTGGAGAAGCACAAAAACCTCGGGTTGTGGAGATGCTTGGAAAGCATTGGAATGAGATGTGAGAAGTGCATTTGACTTATTGAATTAAGATGATTTACACCTGGAAAAACCTACCATGGAACCGCCAAAAACGGTGGGTGTGTAAGGGAGTTTCCTTTTTCAAGGGGTAATTTTTCATTTTCCATATGAATTTTCCAAAGGTGTAATATGAGTGAATCACAAATCATCAATCAGATAATCAATAAAAACAACACATAGCAACTTTTCTTTCAAAGATCTCAAACATGAAATGATAAATGTTTGATTTCAGCCGTTTTATTTTGGCATTGTTTTTTTCTTGGCAAGGCAAAGTCTCCGCACCTTCAAAAACAAATTCTTTGGCTTTGCCCGGCAGATCGATCGGGTGCCGTTAATGCTTGCAATGGCCCATAGCCTGAAGCTTGGCGACAACAACAACAATCTGTTGATGGTTCAGAAATCCCAAACAACCATTTGGGGATGGTTAAAAACCCCATAAATAATGGGAGAATCATCATAAATTGGTGGTGCAGGATTTTGTCCATCAACATTTTCGCCCCTGAAAAATGGGGGGTTGGAATACTAATTTCCTTTTTGGGGCGTTTAGGCCTATTTTCAGTGGCGAACTGTTAGATTACCAGAGGGTAGATGCAAATTTCTAGAGTGATATATACATATATGTATGTGTGTATTTAAATATATATATATATATATATTATTATGTATATATATATATTATGGAGTCGAAATATAATTATATAGGTTCTCTCAGATTCTTTCAGGTTTCTAGTAAAAGAACATATTATATTATCTTAAAAAGAATCAGATTACATATAGAATTCAGATGATTCTACAACTATAATGGTTTCAGATTAAGATTAAGATTCAGATTTCAGTATATACAGCAGTACACAATTTGATTGAATAACATCTAGAAAAAATGGTTTCAATACAATCACTAAGTGGTGGTACATCCTTTATTTTTATGCTTACTTGGGGAAATGATCCAATTTGACACGCATATTTTTCGCATAGGCTGAAATCACCAACTAGATCAGATTCCATCTACGACCATCCTGCTCAAACCTCTCTATTCTTCACCAAGGAGCGGCCCTGCTGGTGGATCAGCGTCTCAAGGCATTGCTTTATATCAGGAATCTATAGAAATCTAGGGAAGTTCATGATATTGTGTAAATGGTGGATGCATATCCATTTTTACAAAGGATTTTTTTTGATTTTTTTCAAAATCTGGGATCAAAATCCACTCAAAACCACCGAAAAATACCATTTCTTTTGCCATTGCTTTTTGGGGGGGTTTTCAAGTTTTCCCCTGGTTTTTTCCGCTGCGTTTTTCCGTATTTTGAAAGCAGGACGCGCTGCCGGCCAAAGTTTGGTCCTTTGGCAAGAGGCTGCTCGTCGCACCTTAGATGTCTCCTTGGAGGACACGTGAACCGTTTCGTTTCCGACAACGGTCGCAGTGAGAGGAAATCCACCGTTAAACCACCACGGTTTTGAAGAAACAAAGACTTGTTGAATGTTGTGTGCATGAAATTCATGTCAAGCGATGTCAATCAAAATGTATTAACACATCAGTTCATATGAACAGCAATCACCTATCAATCCATGTGAATCACTTCATATGAATCCATATCAAACCATATCACTCAATCCATATCAATTCCAATCAGAGTCACACTACCTCCTCCAAAAAATGGTCCTTTTTTGTGCAGCATCGCCAGGAACTTTTGCATCTCAAAGATCACGTGGTTGTCACAGAAGCGGCGTCAGAAGGTACCCTGGGGTGGTAGCATTTGGAGCACATCCAAACATGGAAGAGAAACATACCCGGATCCAATTTTTACGGAAGGATGAAAGACGCAGACACACGGAAATTTGGGGGAACAAGTTTGTTTCGGGTTGGAAGAAAAGTGAGACTGATTGTCAAGAAAGGGTTTTCAAAGTTTTTGTTTTGAATATCCGGTGGTGTCAGAATTTCGCAACAAAAAAACGTCATTCTTCATCAATACTTAGAGACTTTCATGGCACCGTCTATGTCACTTAAAGAGATTTTCTTCCGTCTCTTTGACATTCTTGGTCGCTTTTTTGTTGGCAATTTTCGCAGCCAGGAAGCTTCAATATACAGGAGGTGATGCAAAATAGTCCTGCAGTGCAACAAGTGCAGGAGACGAATCACCGGGGCCGAAACAAAACACTGCGGCAAGAGTCGCTGTTTTTTGTCCGAAAATTTCGGACAAAACTCTGTTGTTAGTGATAGGTTGATCCTGTTTCAAGGGTTGATATTGTTTGGCAGCCATGTTTTGTGGTGTAAACCCTAAACCCAACCTTGTCTCAATCCTTTAACAACAAAAAAACGATTCCCCCCTGCACAGTGGGAAAAATCCAATTTATTTTATTTTTGGAAGCAGGAAACGTTGCAAGAGCTTGGCTTTGGATCAGCAGAGGACTGGGTTTTGGAGTCATCGAAGGGGAAAACAAAAACTCTCTGACCACTTCCCTGCCAGGCGCCGGCCATGGCTGAAGGCAGTGATGATTTGACTGGAATGCACATCTCATTGGTCATGGGTTTCTTCGACAAAAAACATGACCAAGAAAGAGCATGATGATCAGAATTGATGGATAACATTCGATATGTAGAATTAATATAATGTTTATTCAATATGAATTTTTGTTCACTTTGCCTTCCATGACAGGCAAAGGAAAAGATGGAAAAGATGGAAAAGGTAAAAGTGGGAAACGCAGAAAAGGCGGCAAAAGTGGCAAAGGTTCACGTGATGCAGGCATGGCCCGGTCTCGTCTCAACATGCCACGTGAGTTCTCAAGCGAAGCTGGTGCCTGTGTTCTCGAGGTTGGCAGTAGCTGCTGGGAGAGCCTGAGATTATTTCAGTGGCCGTTTGATTGCCTGATATTCCAAGAAAAAAGGATCAATCCAATAGGATCCATGGGACTGGTATGTTTACCTACATTTGTGTGATTTTTTATGGTACATAATGATATAAATATACCATACATGGATCCTATTGGAATGAGAGCTGTTTCAGAAGGGAAGGATTTTGTTTTTTTTTGCACATTGAAGGAAAACATCATTCAAGTGGAGCTGCATGTGAAACAATCCGCCCTTTGCTCATCTTTAAAAGAAAGTGCGGAATTTGTTTCTGCGAGTTGCAAGTTGTTCAATTCTGGAGTAGTCATTAAGCTGTGCGTCTCTGAGCAATTTCTGTGCCCTAAGTGGATTCAAGTTGGCAAAGTACTGGACCTTGGAAAATCGAAACCATTGGCAAACTCATGTCGTCACAGCATTGGTTTTTTTGTCACTGTTTCGAAACCACGGGGAAATATATCAAACAAAATAACAGTCGTCAATGACGGCCTTCACATGGGTGTGGCACCAACCAGCAGCAAAGTTGACCAATGCCCTCTTCATGATCAACAGCGCCGATGACTTGGTGAGAAAAACTCCCCCAAGAAGTCAACCAACAAAACTCGGCTGACTTTTGGTAGATTTAGAATGAAGATGCGATGATTTTTCCCATCATTTTTTTCGATTTTTTTTCGAAGTTCATATACTATAACTATGATGACACACTACATGTATGGGTGTTTTTTTGTTTAAGTGTTGTTCTTTTAAATTGTTTTAATAGCCCATATAGCTTCAGCTAAAAAAAGGAAGTGAATTGCCTATTCAGCGCACCGACAGTGCACCTTGCTTGTGCCATGATGAGATGGATGGCCTCTTTGTATCAAGAGCATCGAAGAGTGATGAAGGCAGTTTTCGCTTCTGGAAAAACCGACCTACTCCGCCTCTCCGAACCACGAACTGAACCCCAAAAAGAAAAAAATGCAGGGGTTTAGAAAGGTGTTTTTTGGGAGGGGGTTGCCAGAAATAAGGGGTTTAATAAGGTTATATAGGGGGTGTTTAATAGGTGGCCTTAGTTAAGTTGGGGGGGTTGCTTGACTCGCCAACAAGCCATTTGAATGGTGATGCTGAAGAGACGCCATGTTGACTGAGTTGTTGAGTGATTTTGCATGTTGATATGGAGATATATGGAGAATCTTAAGATACATTAAAATACCATTGTCAACAAAACAAGTTTTCATTAGATCTCCACTGTTTTTTCTTGCCGCCCAGATTTTCTGCAGCATCAACAAATATAGGCACTTCGACATAGCCACGGAAAATCCGCCATTTTGATGGTGTCAACCAGGAAAGATGATGATTTCCCATGGCTATGTGTTAGTCTATCAAAGGGCACATGCTGTTGATGGAAGGAATCCTGCACCAGTTGAGGTTGGTAGGCTATCCCCTTATTTACAAGGTCTTTTTTCATCCTTTCGGTGGTGAGCGCCGATCGCTGGATTTCTGAACCATCAAAAGTATGATTTCATACTGTTGATGGAAGAAATCCTGCACCACCTGGGATGTATCAAACCCTGTAAATAATGGGATAAACTACCAACCTCAACTGGTGAACGCCGGATTTCTTCCATCACCCGTAGTTGTACACCTGCAGTTCTCATCATTTTTGTTGAAAGGCTCACGAATCAGTCTGGATCGAGATGGTGCTCGCCAAATTGTTGAGGCGGGTTGGCGCAACATTACGGACCCCAACAAAATTGATGGTGGACATACCAAATCTGTCTGAACTAACATAAATAATAAATTACGTGTATATAATATGTACATAGTTGCATATATATATATATTTATATTCATATACATATTACACATAGAGCTATGATCCATATTTGCGTTTTTTTTTGTGGTCCCTTTGGGTAAAAAAAAGCAACCATTTTTTTTTTGGGAATGTCCCAGTTCAACTCTCGATCGTTTCAGGCGATGGCTCAGGAGATCGCCGTGGACGAGGTGGGGGACACGAGATCAACAAGATGACCGGCTTGAATCACCTGGAAGATGACATGTAGACCATGTCATGTTTTTATTCCTGGACCTTCCAGTTTGGGTGCCAAATTGTTTTTTTTTTTTTTTTAAGGGGTGTCAATTTAAACCCATCCCTTAGGGTTTATTTGGCATTTTGTTGGGAGGTGCTGGTTGAAGTTTCTATTGAGAAAAGGAAATGTTAGGAAAAATTCCTTTAGAGTATCAACAATCTCCCTTCACTTGGAAACTGTGTCATTTTGACTCACTACCTCCTGAAAAACTGGGCGTGATTCACTAGCTGCAAACTCTCCGGCCCCTGAAACCAACAGCCAAAATCCCCTGAAAATGGATGGTTGGAATACAATCGTTTCCTTTGGGGGCAAAAGGCATATATGTTCAGGGGCGAGCTGTTCTGCAACCCAGTTATCTAGTGATTAGAATCAATTTTTGCAACAAGGATTCCTGGTAACCAACCAGGATTTCATGGAATGTCACTTGTGGGTTTTGATCACTGCTCACGTGGAAACTCTGTGATCATCAGCGAACTACATTCATCCAAATTATTTTTTTCCATCAATTTCCCAACGGTTTCCAGGTGAAAGGGAACGACTCTGTTGAGCAGTTTGACTACCTGGAATTGAAATTTGTTTCTTTGTTTCAAATTCCATATGCAAGATGGCCCTTCACTTGGAAACTCTGTCGAAAGGTCACTTACCCTCAGGGTTACCCTCATGGAGAACGCATTCACTAGCTGGAAAGTACCCGGGGACCCTCTGAAACTAACAGCCAACATTTTTGAAAACGGATGGTTGGAATACGATTTATATAGAAACCAACAGCCAAAATAACTCCAGGTGGTTAGGTTATATAGGGGATCAAACTACCCAGTTATATAGGGCATTACACCCCGGAGATTTAACATAGATACCAAAACTGCTGGGCCGTGGAAAATGTATCTCCGGCTTCAAATATGGCGTCACCTAAACCAACCTGGAAAATTATCCCTATTAGTGGGTAGTATAATTCAGTATAGATAATATCATATAACATCCCGATTGAAGCCATTAACCAACCTATTAACCAACCCAGTAAAACCCAATTATTAGCCTCTTAACAACCAATAATCAACCTATTGACCTGGCTAATACCCAATAGCCTATTAAAAACCTGAGTTAAAACCTGTAAAAGCTGAGTTGAGTAAGTTGCTTATTAATCAACCCAGGTATAGATGGACTCCTTAACCAAAGGCAATACACTCCCTGAAACTAACACTTCGCCCCTGAAAAAGGAAATTCATCTGAACCAACCATCAAATTTCAGGTGCGAACATGTGAGTTTCAGGGAGGGTACACTATCCCTAACAAAACCAACCTGGAAACTCTCCTGGGTCATCTTTTTGTTCTCCTTTCTAGGCGATGTGTGAAGCAACTCCAGATCAGCGAAGGGTCGCAGCTTGGTTTTGGACCAAAAGTTGAAATGGATTGAAACGGAAATCAGCTAGACATAATTTTTTTGAAACTGCAAGTCATATTTTTTCTTGAAATTGCTTCACCATATACAATTGAACCAAGCACATTAACCTTTTTTGTTGGGGGATGTTTGGGGGATTCCAGGTCTTGCCTTTGCCTTACTCAGAATTTGTTTAAAGTTCCAAAGGATCGCGGGAATGCTATCCCACTTCACTTCACGGGGCCTCCAGCGATCCCCCTTGACCTCCCCAAACCCAACGTGTCTGGTGTCCGCCAACCCAGGAAGCCCTCATGCAAAATGATGGAGGTATCGTCTGAAACCCAGAAGGATTGATTGATCCTCCTAAAAAACTTTGTTGTTTCTTTTTTTTTGGGGGAATCATGGAAGTAGTTCATGACAGTTTCATGCATCCAGTTTTTTTTCTCGCGATTTTCTGTTTGGGTTTCCCCACTTTTTGTGTTTCAAAACTGTTGGGACTTGTGATGGCCATAGTTTTTGGACCCCGAATCGGTGGCTCCACGATGTTGGTTTTTTTCCCCATTTTTTTTTGTTGGGCGTGGAGACGGACAGGTTTCAAAACCACCATTTTTTGAAGCACATTTTATTTTTGGGAGGTGTTTTGCAAGAATCCAGACCCGATCGAGTTGGATTGATGGTCTCAATCCTATCCCCAGAATAGGAATATAGGGGGAATCCCTTTCTTAGGATACACTGTTGCACCACCTGTAATGTATAAAACCTTGTAAACAATGGGATATAAACTTTCCCTCAACTGGTGCTCTCAGGATTTCTGAACCATCAACAGTACTAGGGTGTCCATGGAAGTTAGTAACTGGTTAGTAAGTTGGGTTATAACCTCTTTAGGGGACTTACAACCTACTTATATTGGGGTTATAATCTAGCTACTAAGTACCATGGACATCCCAGTAGGATATATCTGGATCCTCATGGGTTCAAAACCCTCGCAGGTTTTGCGAACGAACCGACTGAGGTGGACAGCCTTTTCGCCCGCCGCAAGGATTTCTCGGAACCCGTGGCCGAGACGGACGTCGTGGAGACGAAGGTGGAGGGGGTTGAATGTGAGGCAACGGGGGGGCCTTCAAATGAAAAGAGTTGGCTGAATAAGTCTTTGAAGACTAAGGGATGATTTTTTTGTACTGGGAAGAACTTATGGGAACATTATTTTTAAAGCATGCATGACCCGTTTTTGAGGGGATGAATGATCATTGATATTTTGTCAATTCGATCAATACTTACCAAACATGACCTGCTTTTCCCAGAATGACTTGAGCATTTTGCCAGGATGTTTGCGAAAGCGTGGTACTGAGGATTTTTTTTAGATATCAACAGACACTTTGATACATTTCTACCCCCGTTTAAATGGGTTTTCTTTTGTCCTTTTGTGAATTGATCTTGATTGGATTCTCAGTGTATCAGTCAAATCCAAACCCTACCCCCCTGAAAACTAATTTCCTATTAAAATAGTCCATTTTGTGGGGACATGTTAGTTTTCGGGGGTGTAATCAAAACACCAAGTATCAACACTAAGTATCTCCATCCTGGCAATGCTGGTGACCCTTTTGGGATGGTGAGTTTACGTGACCCTTTCAATGGTTGTAAAGGTGACCTTTTGTGAACGATTTGGGGATCAAAAGGTCACTGTTTTGAATTACCTGAATTGTGACTACGGTTTGAATCTCCTTCTATATATATATATATATTATATATATATGGGTACTGGGTAGTTTCCGGGCCCCATGGGACTGCATTTATTAATTGTACTTGTATGTTTGAGGGCAGTTACGTTTATTTA
>DF242350.1:1733-59956 GCA_000507305.1 Breviolum minutum Mf 1.05b.01 | reverse complement strand
ATACTGTACTGTACCTCCAAAAGAAAAACACCCCCCCATGCCACCGCTCACCTTTCCATCATTCAGGAAGTCTACAACTTTCCATCGTAAACCTCAACCCTACTAAGGATCTCATAGCTTTCTCCCCTGGTGAAACGCAAACCCTCAAGAAGGCCTTGTATGTCTATGTACACATATATATATATATATGCATATATTATGTCATGGAAACTGTTTAAGGGGAATCATTCAAAAAAATCATGCCTCACTTCACTCCCAACTACTTTTTCACAACCGAACCAAAAAAACAATGGTTCATGCTGAGCTCAAAAAACCTAGCATTCTCTCTGAGAGTATCGGGGGCTCATGTTTTCCAAACCACGGAGTTAAAACACACCACCCACCATCGATGAACTCACCCCACCTGCAGTACAGGCACTTGGAAGGCAATTCCTGTGGCGAAACCCATGCCTCGGAAAAACATCCATCACCAGATATCCCCAAGGCCATTTCCCAAAAAATTTCCAAAAGTTCCTAAATGGATGGGTGCGTTCCCAACATAAGGTCTTCCAATATGCGTGGCGTGGTTTATTTGTTGTGGAACACCCACCAGGATGCATTTTTTTTTCCAGCAAGGGAGTTGTACTTTTTAAAGGCCCAAACGGGATGGATGGAAGCCAACCCCAAACCGAGGAAAACGGATTTCAAGTGTGGCGGGCGACTCGTGGGAGGGAGGAATCAAAAGCACCTTCAAAAGCACTGATGTTTTTTCCGATCTAAAATGACTTGAAAGTCCCAGATTTATGAATTCCAGGATTGAAAACCCGTATAAAACGGTGGCCACTAATTGAAGGATGTTATATCCACAAAACTTAACCAGCCCTTATCTTTTGAAGCCTTTTTTCCTGTGAGCATTGGCTGAGATTCTCATGATAGAAGGCTTGTATTTGTCTTTCGTCATCCCCAAGCCCTAAGCAAAGAAACTGGCAAACATTAGAGACTATAGGTTCAACCCACACAGTAAGAGTAACCACCAGGATTTTTACATGTTTATGAGGAAATCCCAACCAAAAAAATAAACCTTTCCTTGCCGCCGTAGGAATCCCTGGGGCGGGGGGATAGCTCACAGCTCAAGTTATAGCCACCGTCGCGTGAGGCCAGGATGCTCAAGATAAACTCAAAGTACTGGTCGATCGAAAACTGGCTCTCGATGACATCCTGCACCAGGCCAAGGGAGGGGCTCATGGAATCAATGGTCGATGAGATTTCCGCTTGATGATCCTGGTCCATGATACAATGAAATATCTGGGTGTCCAACTACAATCCGGGCAAATTACTACCTAAAGTTCCGTAATACCTGAATTAAGAGCGCGAATCCTGGTGGAGGATTGTTACTAAACCACGAATTTGGGTGACCTCGGCTGAGGTCGCTAAAATTTCTCCCTATAAAAAATTCACCCCCCCGAAATGTTCCGAACCGTTTTTTTGGTTCACCACTTTCCTCTATGAAAAACCTCCGAACTCAAAATAACGTTTCGGGACACTTTGCGGGCAGGCTTTCAGATAGGTCGTGGTGGTGAAATCGTTTTCCCAGAAAATAGTGTTTGGCAACCGCCAGCCCAAACCGATTTCACCGTCCCAAAAAGGATGTGTGTTTTCACGCAGGCCGGTCCTACATTTCTGGAAAAAAGGCACCAAAGTTCAGAAAATGTTCATGAAAATCAACAAATGAGGTAAAGTCCTTTTCAAATGATAAGGCAGCAAAACAAAACATGCAAGGAAATGCTTGGGAGTTTCATTTTTGCTTCAATAAAAACAGAAATTCGTATTTTTGTAAGTCCTCTATGGTAAGATGACACTTGATCCCAAAGGCCGCGAAGCCCAAATGAAGGAGAACAGGAGTCATTCTATTGCCACCCGAAACAAGGCAGGGGGACATCCATCAAAATCTCCACATATTTGCATTGTTTGATCCCCCCAAATTGGGTCATCTAATGATCCCTGACCTTTTCTTGCAGCTCCAGTTTTTTTTGGAGCTTTGGTGAAAAATCTTGGTGTGCAGATTCATCTGGGTGCAAAAAAAACACTGAGGAGATGTAATTCTGGGAGTCTCCCCATAAAGCTTGAATACATGGGGGGTTTACCATCTTCCCAAAATTTCTCCAAGTTCATCTCAAGTCTTCTTTTATACAAACAGGATTTTTGGTTCATGGCTCAATTGGACCCTCCTTGGAAGATGGATTGATCTTGCCCATCTTCCCTAAGACAGACCCAGGCCTGAGAATAGCCTAAGAAGAAGCCCAGCGCAGCTGGCGATAAAACGCTGTAGGAGAAGAAGGCACCACCTTCAGATCGTGTCTTTTTTGTGGTTTGTCAGCTCCTACAACAAGAAATCCAGATTTCAAACATCCCATTGGGTCATCTTGGGTTCATTAAGAAGGGTGACACCTTTACCAAACTACATGCACTTATTACCAGCAAATCCCTCAAAAGAACACCATACTTTTTTTGCATCAAGGACTTGATCCCCCCTAAAAAAATGGGTGGTAAAATTCGTGCATGCCTGGTCATCCTAGTTGCTTCAACTTTCACCTCCTTTCCCTGCAAAAACCCATGGAAATCGCACTAAGGTCTCCCAGTTCAAATTAAACTGACCACCCTTGCCGGGTCTTTGGTGGATTTTTTGGGAAAGCTCCGTTTCAAACTTTGAAGAAAAAATGGGAATCCCGCAACTTGTCAAGAGTGGGAATCAAAACATTTCCCCAAGTTTCAGGGTAAAAGTATCTTGCAAAAAAAAACAGAACAACCACCTTAGCATCCAATGAACGAAGATCCCGTGTCTTGGACTTAGCCGGCTCGATTCCTCCATTGGAAAAATGGTTGACACGTCAAAGCGGAGAATCTCTACTTGGAAAGCGTGGGTCTTGTCAGGTTCTACATGAGCAACGTTCACATATCATGCGCAGGTTGCTTGAGGTTCGAAAAAAAATCCTGATGTTGATGGTTCAGAAATCCCGCAAACCAGTGGATATGATGAATATCCCATTATTTACAGGGCTTTATATATATATATACATACATATATCTCAACTGGTTTTGTCGGATTTCTGCTGTGAACCCATCAAACCTGAATCTCTTTGAATAAAGGGCACACTTTTCGGTACTCTTAACATCACTGGGAAAGTACCAAGGATCCAAGTATTTCCTATTTGACCATCAGACCTCTTCCGTTTCTACCTTCGTTTAGCTTCGAGTGTATCCAAAATGCTGGCCATCGATAGAAAAAATATACATGGTGGGTTTTTTTCAGTTGGGTATGGGTTTTTTTCACTTGGCTATGGGTTTTTTCAGTTGGTTATGGGTTTTTTAAGTTGGTTATGTTAGGTTTCCGGGATTTCCATAACTTCTCTGACCTAAATGAATGTGATTGTCTTGGTTCGCTAAAAAAATGTTTCGAAACATTGTTTTTGGAGCCACAATTTGGTTCTCAGGGTGAAAGACAGAGGTGGCCATGGTTTCTCTTGTTTTTTATTTCCAGCTACTTCTGGGTGGAGCTAAGCTTTTGGGGGGAGGAAACAAGGTCAAATTTCCGATGTTTCGTGAGATTTTACTGAGATTTCTATAAGATCAATATGATCATACCCCCAAAAACTAACGACTGGAACCTGAAAATTCCCACTTGAAAAAGGAAAAACATCTACAGTACAAACCATTCAAACCAAACGTTAGTTCTCGTGGGTGTAGAGACTTCGCGCCTTTACAACAGCTTGACTTTGCGCATCTTTCTTGATTCTCTGTGCAAGGAGGACCGAAGGGTCCAAGCTGCACAGGACATAAGAATCCCTCCTAACCCGCCCCCCCACCCTCAAGCTACCCCCCCAGAAATAAGGCCTTCATAAGGAACTATCAAAGCACCAATTTCCATTGATAATGCGAAAAATGTCCTTAACTATCCCTAACCAGAATGATTGCCGGCTTTTAAGCCCCTTGGCGTGCATGTTTAGCCAATCCAATAAGAGGGAAGTTGCAGGGATTCCGTTTCGTTTTCGTTGCACCCTGAACAACAAACTTCTCCGCCATATCAATGTTGGATTGTACTAAGGAAACTACATTCCCAAAGAAAGCAGCTCAAACCTGAAAATGTCCCTTTTTAGAATTCTAGGACATTCAATTACATCTACTAATAGTGTACTAAGCATTTGTGGGTTCCAGGCTGCCTTTTTTTTGGAGGTGTAAAAAGCATAACTTTTGTTCACGTTTCAGGTGTTTTTTTGGAGGTGTAAACATCTCCCTGTCTCACCTTCCTTCGTGTTCTTTGGAAAGAAAACCAAAAAGCGTGAGGCTAGAGGCACAGCCAGTGGCGACAGTGGCCAATGGAGGTGTAGCACCTCCCGACAGCCTATCCTGCATGGCACTTGCAGCAGCGTTTTTCCACCAATTCCTGATGACTGCGTAGCGCCTCCAGAACTAGCTGCAGGATGCAGGATCAGACCCTGACCTGCATCAGGTTGCAATCTGCAGTTAAAGATCTGCCTCAAAACTGAGACAGAGTCTTGGATCGGATTTTGGGCCTGCTGCCGTCTCTTCAACAACCTATGGCATGCATTTTTTTCCGACCGCGCGATCTGAGTGTCCCGTGCTGTAAAAGAGCAATGCTGAAGAGAGAACCTTTGCAAAGCGGTTTTTGGGACGACTTGGCGGTTCCAACTTCTATATCTTCTATCATCTATGTCATAAGGAGATGATATGCGTGTATATCACATACCTAGAACCCAAATGACCCCTATTTTTGAAGGTCAACCCCCCCAAAACAAGGCCTTTTCCAATCAAAACAAGGGTCATTTGGGTTCCAGGTACGTATATTTAGATCTGGATCTATTTGGTGGTTTTCTCCACCCAAATATAAAAAGATTATCAAATTGGATCATTTCCCCGGAAATAGGCCTAGAAAATCCATTTTTTCGTCACTGACATCGCATATCCAAGAGATGCGTTATTTATATATATATATATCACTCCCTAAAGACTAACTAACGCGAGTTTGCCCCTGATTTCGCCATGGTGCTTGGGTTCAACGATCCTTTCCTGTTGGGTATCCCAGTGACCTACATCCACCATCATCGCCGAGAGACGGTCGGACCCACCACGGTACGTTCACTGCGAGTGAGCGCTGGGGTGAAGTAAAGAGCCGCCTGACATCGAGAGGGGCTTGGTGGCAAAATTGGAAAAATCACCAGAGTTCTTGGTGGGATCATGAAAATTCTCAAGAGTGATTATGGGTTATCCATGGAATTACATGGAATTATCAGGGATCATTGTATTGGTAACCAATCATTAATTCTCATGGATTATCGTGGGAAAATCCTGGGTAAATTATCGTTTTGGTTGTTGTTACGGCCTCCCACAATTTTTGCGGGCTCATATTTTTTCAAGTTCCGAAGCCTTCGTATTTTCAGGTGAAAAAATATAGCCAGCCAGAACAACTATCTTTTTTGCAAATTCGGCGGAACCTAAAGTTAGAGACTTTCGAGGGAATTCATGGAAATTTACCTAGGCAAATTGCCCTTTTTGATTCCTAAACCTGATTTTTTGGGGGGCATGTTGGGTCCCGGATTCCAATAAAAACTCACCATTTTGGGGTGACGACTATTATACAGGGGTCATTATATGACACCAACCCGGCTAAATCCTAAAAGAAACACAACGAAAGAAACACAAAAAAGAAACACAACGAAAGAAACACAACGAAGAAAATGGTCTTCTGGACATATGTTTTTCTTGAAACGCTTGAAATTGGTGGATGAGTTTCCTTTTGGTGGGGGGGAAGGATAGCGCCTCGTTGCAATGACATCCAACGTTTGCCAGTGATGCAAAAAACCAATCAAGGAGGGTTCCAAAAATGACCCATGGATGCATCTCAATGTATTTGCTCCGGTAACAGGTAACAGGTAGTAGGTAGTATAGAACCCCCCTACAAGCTACAAGGGAATATATGCTCGGTATATAAGTGGTATGTAATTACCGCCAATTTTGGTGGTTATATGCTGCCTACCACCTGTTCCCAGAACCAAATACAAAACATTGGCACATCTCTAGAAATCTTAATACATACTGTACTGGTTTTGTTGATGGGTTTCTGCAATTGTCTACACAACCATTACACCTGGTACTAGATGATACACACTTATGAAAATGTATTGTGTATGTATACAAATACATGTTTCACAGATATATATATATATATATGAATAAATATATATATATATATACATACATACTTTGCATGCATATTTATTTCTACGTCCTTAAAGATATATGCCTGCATACTTTAAAACTTGAACTGACTGCAAGGCCCACAAGCTTCTTTCGTGTCGGCGGTTGCAGGTCGCAATTGATGGTTATCTTTGCCAACAAGCTCTCCGACAAACCTTCCCTCCCCAAAAGGTACCTGGATGTTTCGGGAATGGTGATGCTTACTAAAGAGCTGCATCCTTCAAAGGCATCTTCACCAATGTGCGTTACAGACTCACCAATGGTAACGTTTTCCAGAGAGCTACAATTTTGAAAGGCTCCTGAACCAACTTGCAATACGGACTCACCCAACTTGATGCTGGTCAAAGAGATGCATCCTTGAAAGGCATCTTCACCAATGTGCGTTACAGACTCACCAATGGTAACCTTTGCCAAAGAGCTACAATTTCGAAAGGCTCCTGAACCAACTTGCAATACGGACTCACCCAACTTGATGCTGGTCAAAGAGACGCATCCTTCAAAGGCAATTTCCCCAATATGCGTCACAGACTCACCAAAGGTAACGTTTTCCAGAGAGCTACAATTTCGAAAGGCTAGTGAACCAACTTGCAATACGGACTCACCCAACTTGATGCTGGTCAAAGAGATGCACGATGCAAATGCCTCTTCCCCAATGTGCGTCACAGACTCACCAATAGTGATGCTGGTAAAGGAGCTACACCACGAAAAGGCACCGTCTCCAATGTGTGTCACAGACTCACCAATGACCATGTTGTCCAACGATTTGCACCCATCAAAACAAGAATTCTCGATGCGCGTCACAGATTTACCCATGGTAACATCTTTCAAAGCGCTGCAATCTCGAAAGGCACGTGATCCAACTTGTATCACGGACTCGCCCATAGCGATGCTGGTCAAACGGATACATGCTAAAAATGCCTCCTCCCCAATATGCGTCACATTTTCACCCATAGTAATGGATTTCAAAGACTGACACGCTTCAAAGGCAGCATCCCCAATTCGTATCATAGACTCACCCATGCGAATTTCAGGTAATGACCTGCACCATGCAAAGGCACAGTCACCGATGTGTGTGACAGACTCACTCATGGTGATTCTTTCCAAGGAAGAGCATCCTGCAAAGGCATAGTTCCCAATGTGTGTGACAGACTCCGGGATTGTGATCCAAACTAGTTCATCAGAATTGCTGAAGGCACCTTCGCCGATTTTTGAAAGCTCCGAGGGGATCTTCACCCCGAAGTATCCCTGTGTATGGACATCATCAAGTGTTGCGGTTTCCACTTCGTTCCTTGTGTATGTGACGGTCACCAGTGCTTCACCATCCAACAACCCGGCTGCTTCCAGTGTGTTGGCATCCTCTATGATGCACCTATCTCCAAGAAGCAGCTCCACTCTCAAAACTTTCCGCTCGATGAGATCTTCACAAGGATGCGTCGCAATGAGCATCCTCTTCAACTCCCGAACAGTGGCTGTCACTGGAACCTCAACAGTAAACACACCACCTTCCAAGGTATTCAAATTGACTTCAGTCCACGACATGGCTGGCCGAAAATGTGGTTTTTCGGTTTTCGGGAAAAAACACCACGCCCGAAACCCCAAATCGACACGGGAAAGTGTTGTCTGTTTTTTTTCAGGGTCCCTTACCCTTTTTGGTGTTTTTCTTTTCGAACAAACCTGGCAAACTTCAATCCGATTCCGTTGCTTAAGTGCGAATAGTGAAATGATTGGCAATCCTTGCGTCAACCACAATGCTAAAGTCCCAAAAGGGAGTTGTTGCTCATTCCATAATATATATGCATATACTGTTATATACTGTATATATATATATATATACACTAAAGAACCAGGGTCAACTGGTCAATACTCACAGAAGGATGCGCTGTTTATTAGCTGCTGTGCTGTATCTTGACTGCTTGGTTACTTCATTCCTGTCAGGGTCATCTTCGGCAAAGGCTAAAATCCTCTTCAACATTGATGGCTGCGAACATTCAGCAACATCATCAGTCAAACAAGCGTGGCCTCTTTCGTGAAACGAAGCATGTTTAAAAGAATACCCCTCAATAACTGTAATATGGAACCCAAAAATGGAGGTTTGGAAGATACTGTTCCTTTTCACAGCTCCAAAGTCTGTGTTAGTTTTCAGGGGAGTATTTCAAAAAAGACATCATCACTTTACAGCGATGTTGAAAACTTTGTCAATGGGGGCATCTATAACACACCCTTGTGAAAAAAGGCATCCAAAATATGAGTGTTCCAAAAACACATAGCCACACTGAGACACAAAAAACGCCGCTTTTTGTGGTCTCACAACAACAAACCTACAAACATCTGTCCGTTCAATATCTCCATCTATTCGCTGCGATGAACGAAAATCGTGAAGCACACCAGCTGCTACTCTTCCAAAGTGGATGTTTGTGGAGGAAATGAGCTGAAAGTGGCAGCGGCAACCGCATGACATCAACAAACCTCTGTTGCTTCGTGATAATGGCACTTGATTTGCCCTCAGAAAAACATGTCCCCCGTGTCACATATCTTCTGTGCCAAAAAATCTCTTCTATTTGACAATGTATGAAACGTTCCCATGCCATCATCTTTTCAAAAACAACCACAAAAACCCAGGGGGGGCAGGAAAAGGACATTGTTGCAGCCCACCCAAAAAAAAAAACAACAGGCGGATCTTGGTTGGATCGGCATCCCCTGACCTCAAAGAGGGCGTAGGGGAACGCAATCAGCAAACCAACAGAGAAGGCCACCTGAAGCGAATGTCACTTGTCAGCTGAAGTCGAGGGTAGGGGAACCGCCCAAGTTGGGACCCCTGGCCCAAAATGGCCTAAAATTTCCATGGCTTATAGGTTACTGGGTGAAACTGGGGGATCCCTAACCAACCAATCAACCTGGAATCTAAGTGGGATGATGGATGATCCTCCAAGTAACTGGCATTTTTTGGGGGCAGTTTCAAGGGTTGGAATCCCCTGATGGCCTAGGCAAGCAGCAACAACAAGTGATACCTCGTGAAGCCTGTGAGGTGATTGGTTGGTAACTAGGCTTGGATCGCTTCATTTCTGCTATGAATTTTCAACTGTTCATATGGGGGTTTCCTTAAATGGTGGTACCCAACAACAATGGGTTTTCCTACTAAAAATGATGTTTTTTCGGGTGTTTTGGGGGTACCACCATTTAAGGAAACACCCATATGAGTTTCAGGGGAAACTGTTGTGAAGGTGTTGCTAAAGAAGACCTTTTTGAGGGATTGTTGGGGTGAGCTTCATAACCCCTTGGATGAAACGCCCCGACGGGGGAGGGCCGGCAAGTGTGGAGTGCACGATTGTTGACGAATAGACGCCGAAAAGAATCGTTTTCCAAGTCCGGAATCTCCTCTTCCAAGCTTGAAAATTTGTACGCTTTCATAGTTAAATTCCAGGATTGGCTGAATTTGCTTCCTGAATGGCCCCCTGTTAAGAAACCTGAAGCCTCTTCCAAACCAAGCCATCTTTTAGGTTTTTTTTCATGATACCAACTTGGTTCAGATAATCCAACTCACCATCTAAATGATGAGTTTTCAAAGTGAAACCATACACAGATTTTGGCAAGCTCGAAGGCCTACACGTTCGAAGTTCCCCTCAGTTCCACATCACTGAAATTCCAGCAAGCACCAAAATTTCACCACCATTATTCCCACCTGTCGTTGTGGTCATCATCATCATCATCATCATCATCATCATCATCATCATCATCATCATCATGATTATCATCCTGATTGTCATTATCATCATGATTTTGTTATTCTTATTATTGTGCTCACTTTTACTATCATTTGGTAATTTGTAATTCCTCCCGGGCTTTTTCCTTATAGGAAACCTTCCCGTTTCACGAAACCACCGCCTTCACGGAGACGAAGAAAAATTCTCCCGGGGCCAATTGGACAAACTTCACCTCTCCCAACGTGGCACGATTCGGCCAACGTGGCAACGTGGCACCCGGGGGGCGGTTAAACAAGCAGCTAGATTATATTATAATTTGGCTAGATTATTACCCATTTTTTTTTGGACTTAAAGGACCCCTATAAATGGCTCTATAAAAATGGGTATCACTGGGGTTATTACACCCCTGTAAGTGGAGTGTACTTGGCTGTCCCGTTGGAAGTGATCGGATCACAGGTGATCGGATCAGTGGATTAGAACCCCTAAGATATCCCAGCTATCAGTAGGTTATAACCTTCTTTACTAAATTCCTGGAACATCCTAGTAAAGTGGTGCACAAAAGGATCTCACCTGGGTAAACGACATTTTGAAAAAAGATCGCAAAGATGATTTACTTGTGAGTTTTTTACCATGGTAGAAACTAATCTGGGTAAACGACATAATAATTGCGATTGCTGATTTAATGGTGAGTATTTACCATGGTAGAAAGCAATGTGTATAGGTTTGGTTAAACTAGCAAACAAAAATCACCAAGCCCAAAGTTTTCAGGGCATATTGTGAAATTCCGACAGATGTTTTTCCAATGGAAACGTGTTTGGTGGTTCTTTTAGGACCCTTTGCTGGATTTGTTCAGGTGGTTTTTTAGTGTTTCACCCAGCAATGGCTAGTGTTCACTAGAATGGTCCCACATGTTGGTGGGTTTTTCACTACAACGGTGGTTCTACGAATGGTGGGTTTAGTAATTGAAGGTGGTGTTTTTTAAAGCTACAAGCTTATCTTCCCAGGGATCACTATATATATAATACAATTCTCTTTTAACGGCGATTTCTATGATGATGAACGTAGAAAGAATCAGGTTCCACGCCAGGTTTTTGTTGGTCCAATCAGATTTTCATTCTGCGAAATCTCATCACCCTAAATTTCACCCCACATCCCGGGCCATAATCCCCTACTAAACCTAGCATTAACTTATGATCTGCCTAAGATGCTTTGATAAAGAAAAATGTCATTTCTATGATGATTTCTATGGAGATGTCTATCGGTAGAAAGTCAAAACATCACCAACCAAGACAAATTCAAGATAGCATCAACTTTGAACGCTTGGTTCAGAAATCCTGCCTGCACCACTTGGGATGGAAAATTCCTATTGGGATGCTACCCGTCCCAGTACCCCAAGTGACGTGAAAAAAACTACACATGTCATGGTGGCATGGGAAGCAAAGGTTTTTACCGTCCCAACAGATACATCATGGAAAAAGTCTCCCAACCCCCAGAATCGTGACCCCACCTACAATATGCACAATTTTGTTGATATCCTTGTGCTAACTATGGGCTAAATCCCCAAATATATGGGCAACCGGGTTACATGTTGGGGTTGCTGCTACGACCCCCATTTCTATGAATATAACATGAATAGAACTACCTCCCCCAGCTACCTTGATATAAGACATGGATATACACCCCTGAAAACAAACGAAAGTCCCCTAAAAAGTAACCATTTCAGTAGGGAATACATCTGAACCAACCATCGATTTTCAGGGGACATTCGTTAGTTTTCAGGGGAGTAGCTACAACTCACCCATTGGAAAAATCTCGTTCTTGGTGCAATCAACCCATCCAACCCCATCCCCATTTTTTTAAGACCTCGGTGCCACCGGACTGCGCCGGAGTCTCCAGAGCTGTGGTAAGTTCCTGTTAAACGTTGCATGTTTCAATGTAAAACACACACGAGGTAGGAAAATGTGTGTATATATATATACGTATATGTGTATATATGTATATATATGTATGTATATATATATTACATATGTATATGTCATATTACATATATTGATATAACACTATACTGCGGATGTATAGTTGTATACAAATTGTTATGTATAGATAAGTATCGTCTTGGCAAATCTCATCATCTTCCATGTTTGTTCAGCCTTTTGAAAGGTGTAATCGGGTGAGGTAGCTATGTATCCTATCCAGTCCCCGATTGGTCTACACCTTAGCTGTCCAAGATTTTGGGTCCCGGCTGCCTCATGAGGGTCGACATCCCATCAAGATCAAGCAACCAAAAACAACTCTCAAAACGGGCCAGAATGGCAGTCTATGTTTTTTGTTTTTGATGGCCCAAGCAGTTTTGCTCATACAAACAAAGGAACCATGGGACACCGACCAGTCAGTTTTTTTCATTCTCATGTCAGATTCACCCTGTTCATTCTCATAATGTCAGATTCACTTGAGCCACACGAAAAAAAAAAAAGCCTCCTACTTTCCATTATACTGGTTGGTTAATAGAGATCCTTATAGTGGTTTATTATAATCCTCATCTAAGTGGGTAGTGTGATCCCTCTATATGCCTGAAACAACCAGAATGCTTAGAAGTAGCTAAGCTCAGCAAATCTTGCCCCATTCTCAAGCTCGGATTATATGATTGCTCTTTTCATGGGAATCTAAGGGTACCCCAATACGACCCACCCTTGAAATAAAGCCCGAAGAAGGCCTTCTTGGGACAATGGTGGCCAAGTATCCTTTAATCAATCTTAATAAGGCCTTATTTTCTTGGGGGCGGGATGGCATTGGGGGGCTATGCTCGAATTCGCATGATTCGTCCAGCAATCATGGAAGTGGCAAAATGATCCTATTTTGAAGACAGACAACTTATATTTCAGGGCCCTGTTTTCCACTGAACCATGACTATGGGAGAAAGAGTAACCAACCACTATATGATCCCCAGGTGTTTTCTTTTTCATAGCTCTGGATATTGACATGATCCTTGAACATAGCGTCATGGGTAACACCTTCATGATACAGGAATCATTTAGAATAACACACTTCTCAAACTTCATGCACAATGCTTGCGGGCAAATCACTCGAAACAACCAACAATATTTGAGCATCAAGGTTTGCTTTTCCAAAAATATGGGTTAACTAATGACTAATGAATCCTGTAATAAAAATCCTGATTCCAACCATTGAAAAGTTACAACACCGCTTTTTTGTCACCAAAGTTGTAACATCCAACCTTCACCGACCGAAACTAACTCCGGCACCTTGTAATAGTAGAGGCAAATTCCAACAGCCACCACCGTAAAGGCAACTTAGCAAAGTCGGAGATGATGGAATTTTGGCCGTGTCAAAAACTCAAACTCCATCTGGAAGTTGGTGGAAGTAAATTACCATCTAGAATCACATGTTTTTTTTTGCTTAGCAAATATCGATACTGTGACATTTCTATACATCTGTAGCAATTCTTGCCCTTTTAAACCATGAGTTTAGATCATATTTAGCAGTGATCCAAAACCTGTTGCATTCCATTATACATGTTCTTTAACGTTTATTATAATCCCTATATAACTAGGTTGTTATAATCCCAAAAAAAAAAATCCAACCAAGCGGGGTGAACTGATCACTAACTCAATTGGCTTCCCATATGGATGTTTTCGAAAATATTGGTACCCCCAAATCATCCCATTTTAATAGGCTTTTCCATGATTTTCACCATCCATGTTGGGGGGAAACACCACTATTTTTGGAAACAGCCATATACACCCCCAAAGTTCAACATAGCCCCTGAAAAATGGTGGCTGGAAGATTACTTTCCAATTGGGAAGCTAAATTTTCAGGGGCTATGTTAAACTTCCAGGGGGTATTTCTACGTAACTTATGGGGTTTTCCAACTTTCACTCCACCTTTCACTCCGCCCAAGCCACGAGCTCTCAAAACGCCATCACGAAGTTCACTAATGTGATCCTGCCGTTCGAGGAATCTGACGTGCCAAAGGTCTGATGAAACTCCTTACTCCCCTGAAAACTAACGAATGTCCCCTGAAAATCGATGCTTGGTTCAGATGTATTCCCTACTAAAATAGTCCATTTTTTGGGGGACGTTCGTTAGTTTTCAGGGGTGTATATTGGGGATGGCCATGTCCCTACCTTTGATAGGGAATCCTTACTATAATGGGTATATGTAAACCTCTAATTATGAAATGAAGATCACGAATGAAATCTTTTTACCCTTCCTAAAAACCTAACAGTGCACACCTACAAATAGGACATGCCAAACTGGCATTTCATCTTCCAGCCACCAATTTTCAGGGGATATCTTAGTTTTCGGGGGGAGTATATATAAAGATTGAAAATGGTATGGTGATTTTCCAGGGTGTGTTCTTTTTTCCAAAATCAAAGCAGCTATATTCAGGGTTTGCGAGGCTCATGGTGTTTCGGAGAACATCACAGGAACAAATACAGTTGAAGTTTCAACAGCTCCCAATGCGATCATCCAACCATATTTGCAAAAAATAAAGATAGCACCAAAAATATTAAAAACACATTGGTATCAGACTAAACATTTTCTTTAAAAGGATTTAAAAGGACTTTTCAACACACCGTTTGCTTTTGTGGGAGGCTACCAACAATCCTGTGATTTTCACAGTATGACCATTTGATGTACACTCCGAACATACATTTCAGGTAAAAAAACATATACATAGGTACATGTATTGCATCAATCATTCCAGGAAACGACTAGCTGCTAATTTCCCCCAGACTTCATGGAAACTAATCCTGCTAACCCAGTTGTCTTTTGGTAGTTTATATTGAGTTGTTGGGCTTGGTATTACACCCCTCAACTCTAAGTTTCAGTACACAAACTTCATTCATGCGCTTGATGAAGAGAAATCCGGTTGGTGGGGCTGCAGAACTTGATACATAGATATACGGAATCATATACATATATGGGTGTTTCCGAAAATTATGGGTAGCCCAAAATGGATGGTTTATAATGGAAAACCCTATCAAAATGGATGATTTGGGGGTACCCCCTATTTTTTGGAAACATTCATATATATTATGTATAAAAACCTTCACAAATTAAAAAAAAGGAAATTTCCCAAGGGTGAAACGGTTGCAGGGTTCTGAATCCACTGAATCCAACGACTAAAACCACCGTCTTCGGCTGGAAGGACGAAGACGGAACGTCGTTTTTTTTGGGGGGGGCGGCAACTCAGTCAGTCAGCTTGACGAGCCGGAAAACCGCAAAAAAGGTGCGTTTTTTGGAGGGCATTTTTTGATGACGCCATCCCAGGCACTGCATGTTACTCAAAAAACACATCACTTTCCAGAATGGGGAAAGGAAACCCTTACAAACTGGGCTATCTTTGGTCGTTTTTTACACTCCAAAACGTTTGGCACCTTTTCTGAAGGAAGAAAATCGCTCTCAACGTTACCGCATGATAACGCTCAACGGGATCCTTCCACATATGGGTAATTCAACGGCCTGAGAACTGTACAAGGTACAAAGAGGCCATTCTTTTAAAACACTCCAAGATGGCTGGTTTCAAGGTCAATGAACCAAGAAGCAAGTAAATCATATACCCAATCAAACAATCAACCCATCCATCAATCCATCCATCCATCTATCCCCAAACGGTGGATTTCTCAGGACTAAATGGAGAAATCACTGGCTCATCGCGCGGATGCTGGACGTTTCAGACCACGTCGCGCTCGAGCGGCCTGGAAATTTTTAGGTAAGCCACGTGGAGGATCATCCCAGTCAGCAGGTGGCTAGGATCACCCCTATTTATGAAGCCATTTGGAAGGGCAACAACTGAGATGAGGGATCTCAGGTGTGTTGGCTTTTAATAGGGGTTATCTAAATGAGCTTGAAAAAAACTTGTTGTTGGTGGCGTCACTTTTTATTCAGCGGGTTGTCAAGTTGTATTTTGTTTGGTGGGAAGAAGCTATGGTAAACCATTCTGCCACGAAGATGATGGACTGAGACCAAAGCATGATGGGCCTAGGATTAGTTCTGCTGCTACTCCTACTATCCCTATCCTTCATCCACCATGTTGCAGAAAATAACATTAAATTCCACCTCCCGTACAGCTCGTTGATGTACTTCAAAGAGTTCTTCCCTTGGCAAATATGGTGCACCACCACCTGCGGCAGCAATGAAGAACTGATCCCTTTCTTCAGGGGGAGCGTGGGGAGCCCAGCAATCAAAATGGGGCATTGGGATGCATTGGGTAGGTTGTTGTAGCATGTTACACTAATCAAGTACCAATAAGGTACCTAGCACGTTCTTTTTCCATTGAAACAAAAAAATTCAAGGATCATCCAAGTGGTGATCACAATCATGCTCCCCACAAATGTGTAGGATAAAATTGAAGTTGCAAACTGCTCAGTATGCAATTGAGAGGTTCCAATATGCTTTCCAGCTTTGTTGAATCTCAAATGAAAAACTGCACAAAGAAGGCTGGCAGGAGCTTCCTTTCGTTGTTGCTTTCAGAAAGCTGGTAATTCGGGTTGGGAATCCATTGGAATCCTGCACTATACAGCTCCCATGAAAACAGGGAAGAAGGGAAATGTTTGGTGCCACCAATGAGTTCTCCTTTAGGGGGGTCTTTTCCCTCTTTCACGAGTTCTTGGAAAAAGAGTTTGTTAGTTGAAATTGTACCCACCACCAAGCACCAGCATTGTGAGTGGTTTTCTAGACACAGGTCCCCACAAAAACGATGGAAAAAATGAACGTATTTTTTTGCATTTGAAAGATGCATCTACTTGAAAAGAGTTCAGTAAATGCATGCTGTCGCAGTCAGCCTGCCAGGATGGCTGGCCGCTTCTCATCGAAATCCTTCTTCGTCAATTCGTAGGCCCAGTGGAGCAAGGACTGGCGCACCACGGGCGACACCTGAAGAGCAGTCAGGTAGCTGGCGCGACTTTTTGTTCTGAAAGCATGTGGATTTAGTGAAAGGTGAAGAATATTTTTTCTATTGTGTCACTTCATGATTCGTAAAATATTGCTAATTTACTTATTTGGTGAATGAGTATGTATGGGCATTGCCTGCATTATTGGGTGATTATTCTTGTTCTTATCGTCATCATCGTCATCATCGTCGTCATCATCATCATCATCATCATCATCATCATCACCCCGGTTGCCCATTTATATCGGGCATTTATAATGGCCCCATGTCTCTCAAGGATCGCCGCACGAAGTCCATCTTGTGGAGATGGACCTCAACCCCCGGCCTTCGGATCATCATAGGCACGGTTCGCCTTGACACCTCAACGTTGCGTTGGTGGTGATGTATACAGCAGGAAGCCTGCCACAAGAAAAACCTCATTAAAAGAGGGTAGATAGTTTAAATCCCATACATACACCCCAAAAACTTGGAACAGCAAAAATGTTAAGTGAAATTGGGTTTTTTGAATAACTGTGGTATTTTTTCAGGTTCCAAGTTTGTTTTCGGGTTTTTTACCCCAAACAAACCAAGTACCTTTTCAGTGAATATCGGTGAAAAATATCTTTGATGCATGGAAGCTTTCCACACCACACCCCAAAAGTTTAATAAGGAACCCTGAAAATGCTGCTCTCCAAAAGGAATCTCCTTTTCCAGGGGATTTTCAGGTGAACCATCTTAAATTTCAAGGGTGTAAATGGATTCACAGAATCACGAAACGACCAAAATGTCGGAAAGTTAGGATCCCTGGCTAGGTGGATTATTTCTGGGCAAATTCTATTATGAATCCTTAACCTGAATGTTTCGGCCATTTTGGGGCCCAGATTCCCTTACTTTTCACTACCTTTTGGGGTGACCAACCGGCCACGTCAATAGATGGGAGTTAGTTCTTGCTTATCGCCCACAAGAAATGAACCATTGATCTTACAAGGTGGGCCCAGAGCCGATATACATGGGGTGAAGTAACCCCTATAAATGGCCGAATATAAATGGGTTTGCCTGGGGTTATTTCGACCTACTTATAGGAGTTCTTTCACCCCATTTATCTGGGCAATTTATTGCAAATCCTTAAGGTACTTTGTGGGGATTACCTTACTTTTCACAACCTTTTGGGGTGACCTTGGATTTATGCCTGGGGGCGCCACTGTTCCAAGAACCTCCCAAGAACCACACTCCCTTAGCCCGGATTTCTCAGTCAAATGAGTGCAACAAAATCCCTCTGTCATTCTGCTAGAATTGGTTGGTTCATCAGAATCCTCATGGAGGTCTTGCATAATTTGACTAGTTTTGGATCCCCTGGGTCAACTAAATAACTAGGTTTCTGGGTCTGACATGATATTCAGATCACTTGTGTAAATTGTGAACTATGGATATATTGATACACTAGAAACCAGCAAATTTCAGATGGGTCCGGTTCATCCTTACAAGCCACCATCTATCCATCTATGCACACTCTTCAGCCAGCTTTTTTCGTGCGCAAGCTGAGCAAAGGCGCAAAAAATCCTGTGAGACATTGTTAGGTCTTCGACCTAAAACTTCATTTTGTTGCTTTGTCAGCACATCAAGTTGCTGAAATATGGGAGACCCCAGCCATACCAAACATATCATTAAACAAGGCAGAAAGATGGACAAAAATCCCAAGGCCAACCACCGTTTGGATGGTGCGAAAAAAACCTTGGATAAATACTGGGATTTCAACTACCTTTCCCTCAACTGGTGAGATCACGCCGGATTTCTGGTTGCCATCAACAGTATATGTAAGGACTCTCTGCGTGTGGACGGGCATGAATTTATTTTTCTGTAACTTCGGCTTCGGAAAGGTGCCGATCTGGAAGTAGATTGTCGGACGCTGAAAATTGTCACAGATGTTGTCGGTGAGTTAGGATGTTTGCCATGTCAACACAGTCAATATATGGATGTTTCCGAAAATAGTGGGTTTTCCCCCCAAATCATCCATTTTAATAGGGTTTTCCATTATAAACACCATCCATTTTGGGGTACCCCTATTGTTGGAAACATCCATATAATGCCCAAAAGTTCTATACTAGGTGGTGGTTGAACCAACCCATTTGAAAGATATGCTCGTCGAATTGCATCATTCCCTCAGGGTGATCGGGGTGAAAATAAAAGATAGTTGAAACCAGCACCAAGTATATATAAGCATGCTCACATGTCGGTAGTATCTTGATTCTTGGTTTGCCAGCTCGTTGCTTGAATTCCACATCCAAGGAGTTGTGAAGTGCCTTTCTCAACATATGGTTTTGTTTCATTAGGTATCATACCTTGGGTGTGGCCCCTCCCAGCATTCCAGTAGGAAATTAAAATTTAAGTTGGGACCATGTAATGTAATCCTAGTGGTCACTGGAATCCTGCAACGTTCAAAACCCTTGTGACATTCCAAAGGGATCCTTCTAATTGCTTACTATAATCACTGTATATAACTGGCAGTACAATCTCCCAATTTATGGCTAGTCAACCAACCCCCCCCCCTTAATGAAGGCTTTACTATATAAACCCTTATTTCTCACAAGGGATATAGGTTGGGGTGGGGTAGGTTGAAAAGCCATAACCTATGAAATTACAGTACATAACCAGGGTTTCGGTTGCTGCTGGAATCACTTCGGAGTTCACAAATGGAGAAATTGCTCCCGCACGGCGCCACTCAAATCGCCTCCAAATTCTCCTTGTCCCCATGTTACGATGCCACCATCAGAGCGGATGGCTGCGAAAGCACGTTGGGTACCTCACAGGTTGTGACTTGCCCATGGTGGCGATCGTGGTTACCCCCCAACCTGGTTGAAACCCTCGTCATTTCGGAAAATGGTCATTGAAACTGCCTAATGAAAAGCTCATCAAGATCAGCAAAATCCAGGTAGAAAAGAGGTGAATGCAACATCAAATTTAAATGCTCCTGCCAGGTTCTTCCGAGCGACCCTTTTGGGGATTTTAAGCGACCTCCATTGGGGTGATAGAAGGTCACTTGGTTCAGAAGCTCCTGTGGAACTTTGCCCCTGGAACACATTGAAATCCAATCTACCTTTTGGAGGCGGTTCTTCTACAGGGAAAAACACATCCACAAGGCATGACGTGAACTGACCTCCGACGGGTCCACGTTTGTTAAAGCGCCTGAGGAAAACACCTGAGAACCTACATCAAAAAACAGCTCCCCATTATCCCACCCGAAGTTGAACAGCAAAAGCCCCTAAAACCATGGTGGTTGGAACACGATCTTTTCCTATTGGGTTTTGGTAACTTTTCAGGGGCTTTTGCTGTTAAACTTCGGGGGGTATCCTCAACTCCAGCATCACTTGCCCCCTTCATTTCAAAGTACCCTCCCTAAAACTCACATTTTCGCCCTAGATCCATGGATTCCTGGCCAAATGATGATATTTCGAGCCTATTTTGAGGGCCGAGCTGTTAGTTACCTTTCAGGGAGGGGTAGTCGGAGTCAAAAATGGATGAAAATCTTCTCCAACAATTTTGCGGGCTGGAAAATACCAAGAATCCTTGAAACCACTACTATATAGTATGAGGTAGATATATAATACATGCATAATTTATACAATATAGTTTTCAAGAGATATACAGATAGAGGTGTTATGGAAAAGGAGGCAAAACCCTCCTTGTTTTGGTTTTGTTTTAGTGAGATGGGTTGAAACAACCCCCTAGCAAAAGGTGAGATGGTGACTTGAACTCTTCCTTTCTTTTTCTAACCAAGAGCTCCTGGCAACTTTTGTTTACTTTTTTGAGATGCCAAGGGTGACCCTTTTGGAAAGGTGAATCGTGACCTCTCCAACGTCTGGGGATTCCCAAAAATCACGGCTTGAATCACCTGGGGCTGTTTTCCCAAGGTACTTTCAATCTTCCGTACATCTCTCAGCTGATCTTGTACTGCACCACTGTCACCTCCGAAAAGATTATTTCCCCAGGTGACCACCCGTCCATTCGAAAGGACCGCAGCGAAAGCAGAACTGGTGCAATAAAGCCTGGGGCGATTCGGTGTGTTTCCCAACATTCCCCTTGTGTCCAACAGATTTTTCCACTTTGGAAACGGTTTCAAATGGCCAAACGTGATTCCAAAACCTATAATTACTTGAATTTCCCACCCAATTCTGATACAAAAAGTTGCTCCCAAAAAAGTCCATGGAAAATTTTGGCGAATGGCGTTTTGCAAACGAGACAAGATTTGCCCAAGAAACGCTTCGACCTCCTTCAATTGATCTTGCACAGCACGGTTGTTGCCACCATCATGGTCGCCGCCCCAAGCGGCCACTGTACCTTAACTGGGGAGGATTCATCCCCAGCTTGGGAAGGGATGAACCCCCCCCATTTTTTCAAGCCAGTTACCCTCCCTGAAACTAACATAGCACCTGAAACACTGGGGTTCAAAGATGGTTTCCTTTTGGGAAGGCCTCCTGCCAGGTGCTATGTTAGTTTTAGAGAGTGTAGGCCATTTGGATGTTATCCGAAAATAGTGGGTTTTCCCCCCAAATCATTCATTTTAATAGGGTTTTCCATTATTTTCACCATCCATTTTGGGGTACCCCTATTTTTGGATTCACCCATTTGGAAGGGGAACAACCCCAACCCGATCCTTAGGGGACTTACGAGAAAACCATGGTGATGAACCACTTAACTATATACCTGGGATGATCCTCCAAGTAGAGACTCAGGGTTTGGTCCTTTTTCCCCATATTTTTTCTGACCAAAAAGGCTCTTTTTTGACCTTACCTTGTGTTGTTGTGTTGTTTTTTGCTCGATCCCCCACTTCAAACGGAACTTTCTTGAGGGTTAGCAAATTGTTCAAAACAAAACTCATCACCAACTTGGTTGCCAGGAAGTATTTTCACATATTTCCTAGTGAACATTTCGTATGCTCTACGGGGTTTTGTATCGGCTGTCCAAGAAATGCTGCCTACCATTTCCGACGAAAATGAAGCATGTTTTGGAAGAACAAAGGGGTTCCCCGAGACGGGTATAAACGTTACCATACAGTAAACGTCACTTATCAACCCCCTTTTGACTTAACAAAAATTGAGTTCCATTGGTTTCAGAACAGTTTCGTTTTATTGGGTAGCTAACCTTCAAAGTAACCAAAACCCAATAGGAAAGGATCGTTTTCCAACCACTATGGCTTTCAGGGGCAAACTCGCTGTTATCGAAAAGCCACCTTTTGGAGGTGCGAAAATCGCCTTTTCGCCCCGGTTCCTATTGGAGAATCTCATGGGTTTTGTTTTCCGAACCAAAAGACTGCCCTATACGAAATCGTTGCATGGAAAATCCACCCAACAATTTTGATGATTCAAAACCATCAACAGCAGGGTGGATTTTTTCCATTTGTCATCGTTGATCCCCGAGAAATATCATCATTTTAAACCCCCTAAAACTTAATAGCAAAAGCTCCTGAAAATAGGCCGAGGGTCCCAAAAAGACAATGTTTTATTCCAAGCATCCATTTTGAGGTGCAAACTCGCTGTTCATTTCAGGGAAAGTACCCTCCGGTAAACTAACATAGCAATGGAAAATCCCCATCTTGAATAAGAAATACATCTACAAATGGTGGATTTTCCATTGCTATGTTAGTTTACCGGAGGATACTTCACTTTTCCTATTTCAAAAAAATGGTCCCAAAAACCCATCTCTCCTTGTTCTACCAAAAAAGCAAGCGTCCATCTCTCAGGATCGCAGCTCCTGCCCAACCAGTGTACCTCAACAGATCGAGGCAAAGCCAACAAAAAAAAAACTCGCAAAAACTACCCCCCCGAAGTTTAACATATCCCCTGAAAATAGGGAATCCCAAAAGGAAACTCATCTTCCAACCATCCATTTTCAGGGGCTATGTTAAACTTCCAGGGGGTATTGGTTTTGCTTCAGAAATCACCAGTTGAGAAGTACCCTCGAAAAAAAACTATGTTTCAGAAATCACCAGTTCCAGGTTCCATTCGTGACCGTTTTGTCCCTTTGTTGGAGGTCACCAACAACCATCCCAAAAGGGTCACATGAACTCACCGCCCCAAAACGTTCACTGCTTGAATCACCAGTTGAGATGTATTTAAAAAATGCGACCTTTGTTGGGATACAACGAGCTATGAACGAAATCCAAACTTGGCACAAAAAACCGAATACAACAGTCTCACAAATCGCGGTACCGAACATATCCCGTGAAAGTAGACCTGCATTTTTTCCTGTATTACTAACCCTTGAATCCAGAGTGAGAAGGGGGTCATGAAACTATCCATATTGGAGATTTGGAGGGACCAAACAATGCAAATGTATATGTTACAATGTTCAATGATTTTCCTTCTAAAAAATGTTTCGACTCAAAAAAAGAAGTTGGGAAAAGCTCAACCATCTGGGGACCCAAATGTGGTGATTTTGTGAAACCGACTCCATTGCCTGAACATTCGGTAGTTGGTTACACCGTAGTAAAAGTAGATGGCGCAACTAAAGGTAGCGATTTGTAAGGGGTCATGATAAACCAATACATAGGAGTAGCTAGCCATCTACTTTCCAGTCTGCAAAAGAAGGATCAAAGGGCAGGTGCAAAACGCAAAGTCCATAAATACCAAATTTGCGACATGTTCCAAATCATTGGAAGTCATTCTGGACACCAGGTTTGCATTTCATTGTTTGGTGGGCCAGGGGCAGCTTCCACTAGCAAAAATCGCACCTTGTTTTCGGCCTTGGGAAGAAGTAGTCTTCAAACCCCAAGCCCGGATTCTTTGGGGGTACTATGCCAGCATCCTGGAAATGCAGCGACCGGGCGATTTTTTCACGGTGGGATTCTTCAGCTGGTGAAAACGAGTTTTTTCTCAGCAAACGAGTTTTCGCTCAGCAAAAAAACACCTCTGGGATTACGCCTGTGGCTCAATGATCTGGGCCCCAAAAAACCCAATCACCACTACAAAACACCAAAACCATTCGGGGGAAGAAGAAGGGGCGCCAAATTATAATAATTCACGGGTCGTTAGGTCCAAGTTGGATCATTGAAATACAAAATCATTTTGGGTGACCTGCGAAGCATCACTTCTTTTTCCCTTCAAAAATCCAAGTTACTTCACTGAATCCTTGCCTTCTCGCAACTTCCTTGGGGAGTCAAACAGGGCTGGTGCACATAAAAAAGGCATATTCCTCCCCTTGAGTTTGATGAAAAGAGGGAGGATGGATGGGTATTGACAATGGAGCCTAGAAAATCTGTGTCTTACCAACTACCCTGTGATTTTGAAGACTTGGGGGTTCAAAAACTCTCCACATTTAGTAGGATAATACATCATCCCTGGCTCCAAATCGCTCCCCCAATATCACAGGGTAACCAAAAAAATACGCCCCACCCTTTTTGGGGTGGATTTTTTGGAGTTTGCCTCCTCCAATTTTTTGGTGATTTTAATTTGTTGCATCCACAATCATGGCAACCAGTAGAAGTTTCCACCACGGAAGAGGGACCAATAAAGGTCACGACTCTGCGGCTGAAGAAACACAACTGAGCAACGTTCAAAACAAACCCTGACACTCCATTGAGTCCTAATTGGTTCATAGGGATCCTTTTGATGGCCTATTATGATCCCAATATAACTGGGTAATATTTGTTTTCAAAAGAAATCCATCCAGTCAATAAATTATCTTTCCATTAGTTTTACCCTTGAAAATCCAACAACAACAACAACAACAACAACAACAACAACAACAACAACAACAACAACAACAACAACAACAACAACAACAACAACAACAACAACAACAACAACAACAACAACAACAACAACAACAACAACAACAACAACAACAACAACAACAACAACAACAACAACAACAACAACAACAACAACGTGCACCGTGTGTTATCTCATTGAAAACCACACGGACATCTGTAAGCATTCGGGCCAACTACGTCCATTCCCCTTACCTCAACCGAATTCCACACCGGGAAATCCGTGCATCTCAGCTTCTCTTTCAACTCTTCGGGTACTTTTGGTGGCATTTCACGTATCTTGGGCCTTTCGCGTTTGGTCAAAGGCCATGTAATATTTCGACCATCCGCCAAGGTAGCTGCAAATCCCAGGTAGCCACGACCCACAACTCCTGTCACTTCTTGCAAGTGATCTTGCACTTCACCTGAAGATGCGACCAACCCCACAGTTTCGCCACGGGGTAAACCCCTCGGTTTTCCGCTCCTTTCGGAAATAGCCTGCCTCACTACGGGGATTATTCCATTTAGGAAGGTTTAGATACTTAGAGGATCATCCTATGAAGTCCCTCAAGGATCCGATTGTGGGACCCCGGACCCAAATGGCCGAACTCCGCGGCTTATAGATGGGGGTGATCCGATCCTAAACTACTTGGTTCCTAACTGGGGCTCACCATCCTCCAAGTACCCCTCGTGATATGTGCCAGGGGTCAAAAAGTCAGAATGGTGAGTGATCCCACACCTGTTTCTGATGACGTGAATCTTTTTTTGGTAAAAAACAAAGCCCTATTTGGACCGCGATGACCTTCCCTTACCTCTATATCATGGGAATATCTAAGGGGCCCCCTTCCCAACGGCTATATTTTAGGGACTTGCCCAAGATGTATTTTTCATCAAGCTCAACCCCCCAAGCTCTTCAAATATCAACGGGGATATCTAAGGGTGAAAAAATATGCTGTGCAACTCGTCAAATGGGAACATATCGGGCCCCCCAATTTGATTGGGGGGTAAAAATAAGAAATATTTGAAACCGCCACCACCTAGGTATAATAATCTCAGTTACCCATTTATAAGGCCACTTATAAGGGTTATGAGGTTATAACCCCATTTTTAATAAGGGTTAAATAAGGCAAAATATCCATGCCACTGGGTTTGATTCACTCCGATAGGATCACATCACATATTTTTGAGCCCAGTGTTCATTCGTATCTGTATCTGAAACCGTGCTTTGTGGTTCAAAATGGTTACCCTCCAGGGAACTAACATATCCCCCAAAAAATGGCATTTTGAAGATGATTTTCCTTTTCCCAAGGTGGGATATGTTAGTTCCCTAGAGCGTAGTGAAATCTTGCTTTACCTCCAAGAATAGCTGAAAAAGGCCTTTGAACCCCCGAATAGTATGGGATACTGGAATCAACCAACAATCTTATTACATTAAACAAATCTATGTTTGCAGCCAAAAAAAAACCTTGAGATGTTTCAGGAAATCTTCACCCATCTGGGATTTTGACCGCATGTTTTTTCCTAGCTAAAAAGGGTCGGTGGACTTTGCTTAAAATCCATAGATGCGGCATCTCGACCCCCCTGAAAATCATCTCACCCCTAACCTCCAGGACCTTTGGTGTTCAAAAGCTTCGGTTCTTCCAGAGGGAAAAAAACCGTGTTATTGTCCATAGCTAAAAGAAAAGGTGGAAAGGATTGGATCGAAAAAAAATGGCCTCATATCCTTCAAGAAAGTGGAGACAGGTTGCCAGGCAGGTATCAAAAATCATCGACTCTTGTTGCTGGAAAAACGAAAAAGAAAGTCCGAACTTGGACCACAAAAAAAAACGGAGAATGTTAAGATACACTTCATACCCAGGTTACTGACATCACCACCATAGATGTCTTGTCCCCAAGTAATGACACGATCTCCTCCATTACACCACAAGGCAAAAGCTCCCAAAGATGCGGCGATGTTGGGTTGCTGCAGTATCACCTCAAGTCTACGAATGGTACACCTAAAAATGGACTATTTCAGTAGGGAATGCATCTTCCAACCATTGATTTTCAGGGGACATGTTAGTTTTCAGGGAGGGTAAATTGGTGGTTTGGGATTCTAGGACTACAACTACAAGTAACAATCCCTTTCATAAGGGGATCCCAAGAATCCAAACCACCAGGACCCAAATCGGTTAGCATTATCTGATCAAGTAAGTAGCATGGTTAGAAATTAGCAAATTTGTACATGTGCTGTTGATCCCAAGCATTATCCCAACCATGATTCCTATCTACAAGATTTGGGGGATTTCTAAGGTTTCTGAAGGGCCGTTCCAAAGCCCATTTCAGTCAACAGTTGGTCCTTTTTCTTTTAAAAAATATCCTAAAGAAAATGTTTTGAGAACGGATTTTTCATACGGCAAAATCTGATCTCCTCGATCCGCTACATTTTTTTCACACGGGAATAGTGAGTTACATCCATCTCTCAAGCCACCAATCAACTTCGAGGGGGTCACGATGTATTTCCCCATCAACTTCCAACATCAAGGGCATCAACCCACTAGGGCGACCCAATCATACCATGGCCAACCCTCGTCGTTTTCCATGAAATTGTTCATGGGTATATATTGCTTCCATTTGCACGGATTTACATATCTTCCGACAAAAAAAACAGTCCTTTTTATCCTATGGTAGAGCCTGATTTTTACTCATCTTCCACACATTTCCCAGGTTGGTGACCCAAAAAAAACTCACCTCGTATCTTTGGGCAACGTATATTCATCAATCCCCGCCTTTGCTGATGGTTCACCAAACTCTGAGAAGTTGCTGATCAACCAGCAAACTCTTAGGACCAGGATGGTCAACATGTGTGTGTGTGTGGAAGCCGCTTGCAGCTTGGAGATGAAGGTATGGTTACCTATCCCCAGCTACATGTGAAGTCTGACAATTTTCAACCCGGCCCCTGGTCAACAAAAGCACAATGGTGAATGGCGCTGCTCCAAAAAAGATCCGGGTGTTTCTCAGAAGCCACTAGGCTCAGGGCAAAAGAGGTATCCAAACCAAAAAAAGCGGGCACAAGGATGATGACTCAGATCTATTAAACTCCCCTTAACCCAAGTCACAGTGACCAGGGCTGTTACATGGTTTTTTTAGGTAAGGGATCCATAATTACCCTTTCTCCCATAGTCATGGTTCAGTAGAAAAGTACCCCAAAGGAAACTATCTCGGAGGGATCCCATTTTCCACAGAACGATGATGGTGCGAGGAAGGGTAACCTTCACTTTCCAATGTTGAAAGGAGGATCACCCGCAGCAAATACTTGGACCCCTTCTGGTGGGCACCATGTCATGTGTTTCTTCAAAGATGCATGCTTCACATTTCGGACTTGTCCATGTTTTCACCACCGCGGTTTCACCTTGAAATAGGATCAGGGGTCATTTATAGTACCAACCCAAACAATGCACCTATGATGAGGGAAATCCCCCAAAAATCACCATACATTTAGAAAAATCAAGTTTGATCCTCACCAACAAAATGGGTGACGTTTATTTAATGACTCTCGGGTAATTTCTTGGGGTTTTTGCATAAAACAAAAAACCAACCTGGACTGGAATATTTTTTTCCCGCTTCGTGGCTTGTGGGGGTGTGTAAACTTGCCAACGTGCCAACGTTAAAGCCTTATCTATTTGGTTCCATCCAAACCTGATTTGCAATAAAAACTGGAACCTACCTCCCAATGTTTGAGAAGAACGTCTGATTTATTCCACGAATATTTTGGCCCCCTGGAAAACGTCACCTTTTTGTGTGGATTTCAAGTTTTTTCCGTAGCTTCCCCATCCGTTTCCTCAGACAACCCCAACCACGTCACTGTCACTGCATCCCCATCACGAAGGCCAACTGATTCCAAGCTGGAACTTGCACGTAGCACATTTCCATCTGCCGTGATCAACTTTAAGAATTGGTACCTTAGGAAAGTTGGCGAAAATTTCGAAAAGGCAACTCTCAGGAGTGCTTGGAGGATGGGCTCCCAGGTATCGTTGGTTACTGGTTGGGCCAGGGTTTTTTGTTGGGGGGGTTGAAAAAACACTCTGGTAGTTCCAGAGAATCCCAATTTTCAACAGGACATACATCGACGGATCAATCCGGGTCGATTTTTCAGGCAGCTATGTTAGGCAAGATCCCGGAAGTGTAGGTCCCCAAACCCTGAAGGTTGAGATACGTTTAAGTGAGCTAAGGGTATAAGGGACGATGAACCAAAGATGTGCCAAGAATTGCTACCCTTCCTAAAACTTAACACCAATAGCGCCTGCAAATAGGCCGCCAGCGCCAAAAGGAAAGAAGAAAGTCTCAGAAAACATGACTTTTTCCTTTGGCTATATGCTATCTTTTAGGCAGTGTAATTGGTGTTTGAGGTTTGTTTACTGTCCTAGGAAGATCCCCCAACGTAGCCATCCCTTTCACATAAAGACGTCCTAGGGTAGTAAACCACCAACCTTAACCACCAACAAACCATTGGGTGGAAGGCCAACCAGGTTGCTAGACCCGAAAATGGCTCAAACATTCGTGATAAGTTGTTTTCCAAACCTCCACTTAGTTCTGATAGATAAGGCGATCACTAGAATATCCTTCAAGATTCCAAAGATACATAAAATCTCTTTGTTGCAGAATGATTTTGTTGTAGAATTAATACCTGTTCTCCAATATCTATATGATCTTCTGCAGCAGGAAGAATATTTGAAAAAAATGTGTCAATTCGAAGGAATAATATTAGACGTCTTTATATGTTGTATTGATATCATGTGTCTAATAGCTTTTGTTTTTGAAATATGTAAACCACACAATACTGGTGTTTCTTCATCAATTGTTGACAGTTCAAATGTGATACAAGGTGGGCCCCTACGATCGTTATAAGTGGGTTGAAATACCCCCGATACATGGCCTTAGAAATGGGTAACCGGTGTTATTTCACCCCACATTTAAATGCTGAATTTGGGTCCACCTTGTAAAACTGTTAAAAAATTATCCATATTGTGGCCTGTTGACCCTTTCCCGCCCTATATTCTGTTGACGTTACATCTACCCGCCCCCCTCCCGAAGTTTAACGGCAAAAGCCCCTGAAAGCCATGGTGGTTGGAAGATCCTTTCTTATTGGGGCCTGGTAACTTTTCAGGGGCGAGCTGTTAAACTTCGGGAGGGTAATAGATTGTCAACCGATATTTTGTTTGATGATACTATTTGAGGGATATTTAAAACACTGAAATTAGTTCATATGCTAGCAGTAATATTGTCCATCAAAAATATCTTGACCAAATATGTCAATCAAAAATGCTGTTGTGTCCATGTTCTATACCTAGCAACAAATACATTCATTAAAACCCCGTATCTCCAAATACAAATGAAAACTGTCTTCGGGACACGAGGTTCTTTTTTTTTTGAAAAACACTGCCACTGATCTATATCCGGTAGTATAAGGTTACGAAGTGGTGAATAGATTATCCAATTCTATATGCTATGTTCGTCTTCGAAACATCACAAAGAACTCCATTAAACTCATTCTATTTCGAGAGTCCCAAAGTCTTCAAAAGATGGTAATTACTTGCGGATTCAACCCCAACGTGGAAGGTGAGGTGAATCCAACTACAACCCAAATCCATCTGGGACTCGACCCCCCAAAGAAAATCAAAGAAAGGTCTTCTGGAAATCCACTTGGACCACCTGCGGTTGCTTCCTTAATACATGTGATACAAAAAAAAAGTGATCAACTCAGAAAAAGATGGGAAGTCATGTGGGCTTCAACTAGCGGAAACTTGAAAAATTTCTGGCCTCAAAAAACCATCCCGGAAAAACAAAAAAAGGTGACTCGTTTTTACTTTCCGTTTTGTTCCACCTGAAAAATCCCAACAAATCCACCAACGCCCTTGGCCGGCCGTCAGAGGTTTCCAAGCGACCCAAGCACTTCTTGTGCAGCGCGTTTTAAGTCAACCACAGATGCTGTCGATGGCACGGTGACATTCTCACCTTCCCCGTGACATTCGTCAGATCCGGAACGTCAGGCGTTCGGTGGAACGGCTGGGTGTTTTTTAAAGGTGTCAACGTTTGATGAACTCTATGCACACCTTAGGTCCCCTTGCTCAAGGCCCCACAATCAACCCGAAGGGGTTGGCAACAGGTATAAGGGATTACCCGTTCAGGTTTGTCAAGATGAGTAAGGAAATTGCACAAAAGTACAGACTCCTTAGTTCATCGCATCCCCAAATATGACGACAGACTCCCCCAACACAAAGTCGAAGGGGATTGGATTGGAACCCCGCAAAAAAATGTCCATCTTTTTTCGATGAGCAAGTGATTGGATTCTTATGAGGTAACAACGACGAAAAATGCTTTTCAATTTCATGAGATCTTCAAGCACTCCAAAAAAAAAATGGGAAAAAACATCAGTTCTTCCCAAACCACAACAACTTCGATGGAATTTCTGCAACCTTAGTGACAAATCGCTTCTCTTTCCTAACCGGGCACCTTACCGCGTTTGTTGAAAAATCATCGGCACCTCGTCCACTCGGCAAAGCAAGTGTCAACTGAATCGACTCCATGAGCTTTGATGGGAGATGGGTCCCATCTACATGGGACCCATGGCTGGTGGCCATCCCCTTGCGTGCGCTCTGCACAGGGGCCCATGGCATGGCCTGACACTGTCAACCCCACCGCCGTGGGAGAATTTCACCTGATGGAAACCCGGCCAGAGCTTGGCGAAAAAAAAAATCGGCCAACGGCTGCGGGTTTTGCATCAAACAACAAAGTTCTTGACAAATTTTCGAAGACGTTTGTTAAACCACCCCCCCCCCGGGTTGAATTTTCAGAAAAGGGCCGGAAAATCATGTCATATCGTCATTTCTTTATCTACCTGCCACATTTTGCCAGTGTTTTGGGCTTTTTGTTGTTTGGTTTCCCCTGGGTCTCCCCAACATTTGGCGATCAAATTGCTCTTCCACCGACCTTGAAAACAGCAAATCAACATGGAAAACATGGAGGAAAACATCGGCCAAAAAGCGAGGGGCGGGTTCCACCCAGGAATGTGGAAATGATGATATAGGGACAAAAAAATGACAGGTACGGCCAGATGTCCCAAGAATTTAGTAAATGGTTAGGAAATGGGTTGTAATCTACTTAGGGGATATGTTAGGGTTGTAACCCACTTACTAACCTTTTACTAACTTCCTGGGACATCCAAGTAGGCAACGAGGATAGCGCTGTCATTTCTGGATATGATGATTTGAAGGAACAAAGTAACGTGATTTGAAGGGACTTTTCTTTAGGGAATATGATTTGCCGCTTCATAAACTCCTGGTTACCTAAAGCAATGGCGATTTTCCAGTGGGAAGGTAACATTGGGGATCGCAAATAACTCAGGGAAATCCCAGTGACCTTGGGCGGATGCTCTCACTACGATCCCACTGATGGGTGAAGCACCCATGAAGCGTCTCAAAAGGTGAAACATCCATATTTTTCCATGGGAAATAATTTGGAGTCATCCAACTGAAACAACCATTTTGAAAAATTTGTGGAATGTTTCGGTAGTACCATGTAATAATGATAAACTATAAGACTTCGCTTTCATCACAGGGCATTTTCCACAAAAACAATGATACTTACTTGCACCTGTGATTTTTGGAAGCCTTAGTTCTTTTTTGGGGGGAACTGAGGCATGGGTCCGGGACAAGAAAAAAACACCCAACCCTTCAAACAATCCCAGCCTTCAAACAGAGTACCTCCTGGAAAACTAACATGTCCCCTGAAAATCACTGGTTGGAAGATGTATTTCCTACTGAAATAGCCCCTTTTTAGGGGACATTCGTTAGTTTTTGGGGGTGTATCCAAACCCCCCTTCCCCCTCCCTTTACCTCTAGAACCCCCAAGCCTGTAGGACCACAAATCTTCAACCAGCGCTGGATCTGTCGTACATCATCCTCGCTACGCCGCCCTTGGAAGAAGCGACAATACCATTGGAACCAACCATACCTCGGGCGGCAGCTTCGCCACAGGAAAAACTGTGGGAAATTTTCACATGTTGGTTGTCTCAGCTCTTGGGGGTCCGGTGAAACCAACAGCCGGCTGAAACGCGGATCTTCCGAACCCGCGGGTTTCGCCCCGGAAAAAAACGTAACAACAACCACATGATTTTGTTGTTTCCCTCTGATTTTGTTGTTTCCCTCGGTGTTATGTTGTCTCTTCACAAATTTACAACCTCTACAGGCAATCGGACTTAATCAACCTTTAAAAGAAACACGCTGACTTTTTCTTCGTTGCTTTTTTTAAGAGCTCATAATTGATGAAGGAAAATAAACAATGAACATCAACAATGTACTTTTTGAACGTATAAACATTGAATTTTACAAAGAGGTTGTAGAAAAAAAACATGTAAAAAGCACACGACATGAATATCTATCTATTGTTCTCTGTTGATTCATTGATGCATTTATTAACTTATCTATCTATGCATTTATGCATCTCCGTATCACATCATTTATCTACATTTGTATATCAGCTCATTTATGCATCTATTTGTTCCTTTATTTCACTATTTTTGTTCTCATGGTCACAAAGGCGGACATGCTTTGTTCTCTCATCTACTTCTATCCCCATGGCGCCAATCAAATCTTCATTGATGATGAAAATGATGATGATGATGATGATGATGATGATGATGAGGATGATGATGATGATGATGAGGATGATCATGATGATCATGATGATCATCATGGTGATGGTGATGATGGTGATGATGATGATGATGATGGTGATGATGGTGATGATGATGGTAATGATGATGATGGTAATGATGATGGTGATGCTGATGATGATGATAATGATGATGATGATGATGATATGATGATTATGATGATGGTGATGATGATGATGATGATGATGATGATGGCGATGATGATGGCGATGATGATGGCGATGATGATGGTGATGAGTGACGATGATGATGATGATGATGATGATGATGATGATGATGATGATGATGATGATGATGATGATGATGACGATGATGATGATGATGATGATGATGATGATGATGGTGATGATGAGAACAATCATACAATATTGCAGCCAATGATCATAAATAAATACCTATTCACAAAATAGTAATTTAGTAATATCTACAAATCATAAAGCAAAAAAGACCTTCTTCACATCATTCTTCACCTCTCAATCATATCCTCTTTAAGGTAGCTGGGAAAATGCTTTTCTTCCACAGGTTGGGATACATTGGTTCCCCGTAGGGTAGTCCGCTGGCCATAACTTCATGTAAAACCCCCACAACACCACCTGAGCCACGAAAAAATAAAAAACGGCCTTACTTTCCATTGAATCCTGGTTGTTTAATGACGGGATCCTTATAATGTGTTATTATCATAATCCCCATATAACTGGGTAGTATAATCTCCTACATACCCTAAACGACCTAGGGTTTTTTTCATTGCTCAACTGGAGCGCTCCTTGCCTAACCTTCACGGACGGATGTTTCACCCAGTGACGGATCTTGAGGATGCATCCAGCCGCTGGACTCCCAATCCTGACCAACAAAAACAACAACAACTCGTTTTTTGGGTTTTTTTACCAAAAAAAATGGCACTTCCTGGATATCCAAACACAAGTTCTTCTACATGGAAAAAATGTGTGCGTTTCGTGGCGTTTCATACCCCGTGAAAAAAACAGGTAACACAATGGTGTCTTGTTGATGTGTCTTGCGTCTCGCATCGTTTTTGTAGCCTTTTTTTCCAAGATTCAAGGTTGCAAGCTAGGGTACAATGGGAATCTTAAGGAGAAGCTGTCAAGAAGACGGGGGCATCCCTGGGGTTCCCAGTTACCTCCCCATGTCTGACATCTTTAAATACCCAGCCCTCAAAACAGCGCTACCGTTTCAAGCAGTTACCCCGTATGAACTTAGGATCGATTTTTTTGTGAGTAGGTGTATAGTTAAATGGAATCATAGTTATAGATTATGGGTTTATAGTTTCTAGTTGGTGGTTTCAACCCAATTGAAAATAGTAGTCAATTTGGAAATCTCTTCCCCAAATAGGGGTGAAAACAAAATCATTTGAAACCACCACCTAGTTATAGTTCAACTATCGTATTTTTCAATGTATATATCATGGACAGCGCCAATTGTCCCCAAGATTTAGCTTGGGAATTTTCCAGCCTCAACAAGCTGGAATCTCTTGGTGACCATTACTGGGAAGGGCCCAATATACACCAGTTTGAACTGGCCTATGTCTAAGTTGTTTCAACAGACCTTTGGAACACACCCCTAAACCTTTACCAACAGGCTATGAAGGGATTCCTTTCATAGTTGGCTGGGATTGCCTGGGGTGTGCGCTAGGGGTGGGACTATAAGAACTCACCATGCAGTTGTGAGGCAGTTTCTGCCGGTAAAACCGCCAGAAAAACACAGTGCACACCAGTTTCAGGCTCTGCCTCAGACTGTCAATGGAAGAAATTCTGCACCAGTTGAGATACAAAACCCTCGCTATACCATGGGCCCACCCCCCTGAATGCCACCAGGGCCCCTAAGAAATTGTTGTCCTTCTTCAACGGGACGGAAAACACTCCCTAAAACTAACTAACTTCGCCCTAAAAAAATAAAACATCCCAAAACAGGATTGCATCTCACAACCATCATTTTTCAGTATCTTTAGCTGTTAGTAGGGATTTTAACCACCCTGCTTCTCGCCAGAAAATTACTCAAAACCTTTTTTTTCTTGGGGAAAAAAATGCCCGAAAGGTCGATATTCCGCCACTTGCCCCCCTTTCGTTGGACCTCCAAGGTATTTCCACATTTCACACCATATTTGTTGACCAATGCCTCGGGGAACTTGAAGATCTCGGGAGGGATGATGAGAGCCATGAGATGTGTGCCTTCTCGGGTTGAGGGATGGGATGGTCACTCGGGGGATCCCCAGCTTTAATGACGGGAAATTCCTTATAAATAATTCAGGCATGTAAACCCCTACTAATTACCCACAACCAAACAAACAAAAATCTCTTGAGATCACCATGAGATCGTCACTTGGGGGGGTTTCGTTCTCGTGGTCAACGGTGTCGCAGACATCACCATGGATGCTGACCTGAAAAAATTGGTGCGTATCCGGAAGGCCAAGGACGTCAAGTTTCGAAAATAAAACTGTTTTCGTTGTTGTTGTTTCCTTTGTAATTCTTGTTGTGTTTTTTTGGAAAAATCATTGGTCTCCTCCTGTCAAAAAGGATGTGATGAGAACTGAAAAGAAGCCATGGTTCAGAATCCCTTCTTACACCAACAAAACAGTTATATACTCTGTTGAAGATAAATGCTTCATCATCATCATCATCATCATCATCATCATCATCATCATCATCATCATCATCATCATCATCATCATCATCATCCATACACNATAAAGACTTCATCATCATCATCATCATCATCATCATCATCATCATCATCATCATCATCATCATCATCATCATCATCATCATCCATACACAAATATCTTCTCCACGTTTCCATGTTTCGAAAAATTGCTGGTCCCTGGGATTGCCAAACATCATAATCTTCCCAGTCACGTGCCACCTGCGACACAGGGATGAAAAAAATTGAGTGAGGCAAAGGCACGGGGGCTTTACAGTTTTTGAACTGAGCCATGGTCATTTGGAACTGGTGGTTAGTTCTTGCTTGTCACCCACAAGAAATGAACCATTAATCTTACAAGGTGGGCCTGGAGCCGACATAAATGGTGTGAAATAATCCCTTTAAATGGCCGAATATCAAAATGGGTTTGCCTGGGGTTATTTCAACCTACTTATAGGAGTCATTTCATCCCATTTGGGTGTTTCCAAAAATGGTGGTACCCCAAAATGGATGGTTTATAACGGAAAACCCTCTTAAAATGGATGATTTAGGGGTATCACTATTTTCGGAAACAGCCATTTTTAACTGGAGCAAAAAAAACCTCTTACTTTCCATTGAATCCTGGTGGTAAAAAATAGGGATCCTTTCAGGGGATCGGTTGGATGTACCCCTACCCCAAAGTGCGCCCCCGTTTGGGGAAATCCATATATACGCCGTATATATATATATATATATAGNTTGGGGAAATCCATATATACGCCGTATATATATATATATATATAGCGGGTATTTATGGGTTATAATCCCCAAGAATCCCTGGAGAACACAATAAATACCATAGGTGCACTGTTAGGGGTACACCCAATTGTCCCTTGAAACTAGCTTTCCAGTCAGATTTATCATGGCTAGTTTAGTCCTCAAAAGTGTTGGTTCGCACCAGACCAGGCGAACAGATCAACCAATACATGGGAAATCTTGCCATCTGCCAGTGTACCCAAGTTTTTCCCCGGCAAGGAACCTATCCCAAAACCCTTTCCCAACAGTAATTTTTCAACTTGAAGTCTATTATTCATTTTGGGGTGAAGGGGAGGATAGCTCCTGAAGTAATTTGGAAGTTTCTTGGAAGCGTGTGATACTGTTGATGGATAAGATCCGGTTGCCCCTGGGCAATTATCCCAGGAAAAACTACAGTAACTACAAATTTTGCTAACTATCGCGGCTGGCGCAGGATGTTTGCTCCATCACCAAAAGAAAAGACACCATCTCGTCCCATATGGGTGTTTCCAAAAGTAGGGGTACCCCAAAATGAATGGTGAAAATAATGGAAAATCCTATTAAAATGGATGATTTGGGGGGAAAACCCACTATTTTCGGAAACATCCATATTACACCATACTTCTACCATTTTGTGCCATTCCATACCCATGTGATGACCCTGGGCTGTGTTATGCCTGTCTACCTTGCGGCCTGAACGGGGAGCTACTTGTCTTCACCAACCTTCCATTGACTGAAAATTTTCCACGAAACCATCATTTTGGTTAACGTCTCATGACATCACTCCTAAGAGATTGGAATGACTATGACTAGCGATTCCTATGGAATGATCAATATGAATCGCTGTAAGCTGCATGTACCCCACCCTTTGAGATCACCAAAACAAGTTTTCAAAATTTTCACCCAGTCACCTTTTGTTTCAAACTGGAACTTTGAATGCCCCGATTGGGGATCCAATTTGAAGGGAAGCTTATCATTCGAATACCACACCACTGCGACTAGGAGCTTGTTCCCACTCCCAGTGGCCACGAGTTAGCCAATACACCTAAACCAACACATCCCCAACTGACCTAACCATCCCAAACAGCATGGGGTAAATGGAAACATCCCAACATCATCCCAAACCAAAACCATCCAGACCTTCAACCAGTCAGTTTCCTGCCCCCCCCACCACTGCACAAAACCACGACCTGGCGTTTGATGTTCAAGCCCCTCAACCAACTTTTAGGTAAGTCCTTGCAGTTTTTGGGGCTGAGAAATTTTGGCCCAAAAAGACATCCCTCTGGGATTTTTTTGGTCAAAGAAAAAAAAAATCTCACAAAAAGTTGAATTGAATTGTATGGAATCTTGACTTTTTTGAAACCGCATCCCAATTTTTCGGTTTTTGCTGCAACACATCCACCTTTTAAGGCCTAACATTGTCCCATGGCTTTGGTCCCGAGTGATGGAAGTCCCCTTAAAAAGTGCACACCCAAAAGGCAAATGGTTTTGGAAATGGATTTTCTTTTCAACTACTACTGTTGATGGCTGAAATCCTGCACCAGTTGATATGGTAAATTTCCCATTATTTACAGGGTTTTATACATCTCCGGTGGTGCAGGATTTCTTCCATCAACAGTAGGGATTGTCAGGTATGTCTTGTGTCCAGCCGTTCGCTTTCAACGTCAAATATACCTGGTACCTCTTGACCAGGCGGAATTCTTCTTCTGAAGTCCTTCCCCTGTGATCTCTTTAAAAGGCGAATTCATCCCAAAGTCATCATCTTCATCATGCTGTTGATGATTCAGAAATCCGGAAAAAACCAGTTGAGCTTGGTAAAAAAAATCCCATTATGCACAGTGTTTTCATACTTGATCAGGTGGAGTATTTCTCGAACTGAAATTTTCTTGGGAAAACCACGAGTTGTTTAGAGGTGCTTTAGAAGGAAGGATTGGAAAACCCCCGGAAACTTGTAGACCCATTGAGGACGAATTTCAGATATTCGAGCAATGCACTATAACAACATCGAAAACACGAAAATGCTGAGCGAATTCATCTTGGGGCAAGTAGATCACATGAAATGCTTCTCCTACAAACAATTAATAACTTCAATAAGATCTTGAAAGCCCAAGCAATCGAAGAAACGCAAAAAATAGACAACAAGGGTCTCAACATCCTGGAAAATGTTGTGTCTTAGTATACTGTTTCCATAGTCTTTTGACCCTTTTCAAAAAGATTCTTAAATGATGAATGCGTAATCCCGGGAAAATTAACATGAAACCTGAAAATCCACTGTTTGAAAAGGAAAAATCATCTTCCGCCAAACCTCCATGACTTAATGTTTCCATCTTAATCTTCCAGGGAATAAATCGCAAAATTCCAGGGGGTAGTACATCATGGTAAATGATGGTAAATGTAGGGAAAATATACCAGTCCCATGGAACATTTGGGATATATTAGGTCTACCCCTTCAGGCAGTAACTTGCGTCACAAATGAAGGTTTATAGGGATTCCCTAAATGGAATGATCCTGGTGGTGCCTGTTACTGCGGGGGGGGTAGTTCCAAGGGATATGCCAGGCAGTTGAAGGTCCTTCCATGCATCCTTGTAGCTCTTCTCCGTCACGGAGGAATAGATGTCTCGAAAATATGTACCACCTCCAAAACAGGATTTTTGTTTTGTCTTGGATTTGCGAAACGCCAATGATGCAAAAAGGAAAAAGCTCCAAAAAAAAATTCTCCAAAAAATTGATCGTTGAATGGTGATTTACGATGGTGATCCTCCAAACTCGATTTGAACTGGTGACCAGTCGACCCTGGTTATTCGCTGAAAAAAGGGGATGAAATCCTCGGCATCCCTATGAACCAACAAGCATAATGGGAAATCGTAAGGGTTTTGATCATTGCGGCCGTTTGTTTGTTGCATCAAAAAACAGACATTTTTCACTTGCACTTCTTATCTTGTTTGGCTCTTGTAACCTTGCTTAACTACCAACTCCTTGACGCAAACTTTCCCCCAAAGCTCCTTTAAGCTCCATGAAAAATTCACACCCAGGGGCGCTCCTTTACAAAAAAAACGCAACAACACAACACTTTTACAGGAAATGGTTGCTTGCTCGGGTTAGAGGTAAAAACCTTGGTGTTTCGTTAAAACCCCACAAATCGCCAACGAACTTTCGAAGCTTTCGCGGGGTTGGGCTACTAAGCAGTCAATCTTCATTGTCCCATCATCCTCACCCAAGGTATGGTTTGAAGATGATTTTCTTTTTACCCAAGGTGGTTATATGTTTGTTTCCTGCTGGGACATTCGGACACGAAACCCGAAACCCCTGCCCAGGATGCCAGGAAAACCACCCAGATGACGACATCACCATTGTTTATAATAGGTGACCTCTTTTTTTACCTTCAATTCTGGCCATCCTGGGGCCTGGGAAACATCCCCAAATTATACGATTCGGAACACCTGCGAAAACATTTCGTCCATGCCATTTGTGTTCACCTAGTTGCCCCCATTTTTACCAAACAAAAAAGACATTTGGGTTGACAGTCCCCCCCGTGTTTTTTCAAAAAACCCTGAAACTACAGGGACCCCCATTGGGAGGGTGGGAGGGAAAGACAACGCCTCTTGGGTCATGTGCATCATGTGTATAGATGGCTCAGTCATGGGCATTTGGTGTCCAGCTATCCATCGTTAGTTTTTTGTTTCGTGAAAAAATGTATCTCCACAACCAACCTCACCTAGTTGGGTGGTTTCAACTCATTTGAAAAATATGCTCGTCAAATGGGATCATTTCCCCAAGGTGTCAAAATGAAAAATATGTGAGTTGCCACCACCTTGGAAAAAATCAGCCCTGAATAAAAGCCACACCCTGGAAACCAATATTTAGATCCAGCTTGGTACCATCTGTGGCGAATGGTTTCCGAAAATGTATAGGGGACCTTGTTTTCGCTCACGTCGCCACTAGCGGCGCTGAGGAATTCATCATTTTTCGTTCAATTGACGATACATATGTCACACATGTCCTAACCTAATGTAACCCGTGTTCAAAGTGCTACGCAATGGACTGCTTCGGTACATACTTTACACATGCCCAAACCTAATGTAACCCGTGTTCAAAGTGCTACGCCATGGAACCTTCGGTACATATGTCACACATGTCCAAACCTAATGTAACCCGTGTTCAAATTGCTACGCAATGGACTGCTTCGGTACATATGTCACACATGAACTCTTCCACTGAGTGAAAAATGCGTGGGTCCAAAAAAGTCCAGCGCCGCTACGGGCGACGTGACCTTGTTTTCGGATGCAAAGAAGAAATCCGCCTGAAAAAAAAGACACCTTTCTCCACCTCAAGCCAACAACATCTTCCTCGAAGTTCGTCCATCAGGATCATCTGATGATCTGTTTTGAAGTCTAATGCAGGCCCTGGATCGAATTTCATCTTGATACAAACCACCATCATCATCATCATCATCATCATCATCATCATCATCATCATCATCATCATCAACCTGCTCATTTCAAGATACGCAGTCTTTCACTATCACCCACCATTTTGTCATCCTTCCCATCTGACACCAACCCAGGCACCAAATGCACCAGCATGTAGGACCTCCTGACATCAACTAACATCAGCAAAGTCAACTGGGTCACTGCCACGAATGACACCCTCGCGAATCTCAGGGATTGTAACGACTGAAACGGCATCCTATTTGGCCAGAGCACATGACCAACAACAAAACACCTCCAAAAAACCATGGTCCCCCCTACCTTCACTTCCGTCCGTCGGGAGAGCTCGATCTAAAATCTCCATCAAACAACGTTCCTCCCCCAAATGCCAGGAGCCCGTCCTTTGGTGTCAAGCTGGGCTTAAAGCTTTCAATCAACGTCGTCAACTTTTCATCGGCGCCTTTTTGGGCCGGAAGGTGGATGAAACCTTTTTTGGGGGGCTTGACTTGTAGGTGTTTCCAAAAATAGTGGTACCCCAACATGGATGGTTTATAATGGAAAACCCTATAAAAATGGATGATTTGGGTGGAAAACCCACTATTTTGGAAAACATCCACTTGACAAGCATCCATCTTGTTGGGTATAGCCCCCGAAACCAAGGAATCAAGTGACCACCAGGATGAAATCTTGGAATGTCAGTGCTTCGTCATTGGTGCCTGTTCTTAGCAAAAGACCACATAGTTAAACTCAGCTTCCCCAACCACCACCTTATATATATATATAAATCCGAAAACCCATAACCTTCCCGCGGGAAGTAGGGGTGGGTTTTTTTACTGGGATGATTCCGCTGTTCGTTTAAGGGGCACCTTCTTCCTACCAGGAATCTCTTTCACCAAAATGTTGGGACCAGAAACTTAGACCCAAATGGTGGTGAATGATGGTGACGAATGGCTATTTAGCGGCAAGATATATAGGTATATCTAGGTATATATCTTAGATAAATTTCACAACATTTTTCAATTCCCCCTTTTCTCCCCCCCCTCACCTTTGGCCGGACGAAAGCTCAAGCGCCCATCTTTCCCAATGCGCTTTCCCATCGGCGCTTGCCATGTGGCTTTTTTTGGCGCCATGGGAAGCCCGAGGCCAAGGCCGCAGCGGGCTTCTGAGATGATCCCCTTATTCCTAAGCTGGGTAGACCAGCTTGTCATCCAATTTTTACCTAAATCCTTTACTGTTGATTCGTTCAGAAATCCCAAGGCCAACCACCGTTTGGATGGTCCCAAAAAAAAAACTGTATATACATAAATAATGGGATGTTCAACTACCGTTCCCTCAACAGGTGAGTGAACGCCGGATTTCTGGTTGCCAGAAAAACGTCGTATGTCTTGTTGAAATCAGTATTTCACCAATATTGAGGTTCTTTGAGGTGACAGCATTGACAAAATATAACCGGATAGTTCTCTTATCACCCAAGGGTCAGTGTATTACCATACAATGCATTTTTACAAGGGAAATTTCTCAAAATTACCAAACGTTTGCATCAAGTTTCCCCAGAAATGTCCAAAAAACCCTCAAAACCAATTGTCTTGCATTGATCGGATTGCTGTGAACGTTTTCTTTGCGATTTTAAGGCTGATGTTACATGTTCGGCTTCGACTTGAAACGAAAAAAAAACTGTCTGGATGAATTGTAAAAAAAAAATACTGTTAGCCTCCCTGAAACTAACAGCGAGTTTACACCTGAAAAATCCTGAAAATGGATGCTTGGAAAACAAATAGTTTCCTTTTGGGATAACATTTTTTTTCAGGGGGCTTTTGCTGCTAGTTTTGGGCGGACGGTATTGTTTTTTCATCACCAAGTATACCCTGTTTGGGCCTTTTAAAAGTACCTTTCTGAGTTCCAACCAGTTTGATGTGGTGAAAGTTTAGCGAAAGTTGGTGGTGGAGTTCCCAACCCATTCAGAAAAATATGTTTCCCCTCAAAATTGGATCATGTTTCCCCAAAAAAACTCGGGGTGAAAATTGAAAAAATATGTGAAACAACCACCTCCAAGGGTGAAAATAATCCCAGTTACCCAAATCTATAATGCCAATTTATAGGGTTATAACTGATAACCCCCATTTTTTATAAGCGTTATAACCCAGAAAACAGTGGCAAAATTGGGTTTCCTAATATGGTTTGCCCCCCCCCCCGAAAACGGTGTAACGACTCGACCCCCACTCAAAGTTTTGCGCTTGGACCTTGGCCTCATTTTTCAGACATGAGCTTTTACAGTAAAATTCCTGGGGGTTGTATGTCCTAGTAAAGGGATTTTCCCTACAATCCCACTCTGGGGATGGGATTGAGACCATCAATCCTACTCTCGGGAGGGGTCTGGATTCTTAGGGTATGATAGAGAATTGAATCACTTTAAAGTGATTCTCAGGGTTTTTGACCAAGAAAAAAAAAACATTCCCCCCCTGATACCCTCCCCAAAAACTAATATAGCCCGTGAAAATGGTTGGTTAGAAGACAAACCCTTCCTTTCGGGAAGGCTTATTTTCAGGGGCGAACTGTGAGTTTCAGGGAGTGTAAATACTTTTTGAAAAACTTTCCCGAAACACCCCCCAAAAAAAAATGATGAAACAAACCACCGTCCTCCAAAGGCATGGACTTGTCCATGTCAAGCTCCTGGGCATGGATTTCAAAGGGTGGATTTCCAGTCAAATGCCATCAGCTTCCTATCGTGTGGGATCTTTTTCAGGGCAGGGCACCCCCCAAGGTGTTCAAGGAAAGAAGGCCTGGGAACCCGACCATGGGAAATACGGTTGATGCAAGAAAAACCTGCACCAGTTGATAGGTAGTTTATCCTATTATTGAAAAGGTTTTATACATCCCAGGTGGTGCACGATTTTGTCCATCAACCGTATCATTTTTGTTGACCTTGGGAAAGGTCAACAAAATCCATCTTCGAGAAAAGTACCGTAGTTGCGCGGATATGGGACAGTTCCCAGGAAAATATGTTCTAAGGGGTTGGTTTCACCACCTCCGGGATCATCCCCATGAATAATCCCTCAACAAAAAAAGGGGAGACGGCTGTGAAAATGATACCTAACAGCCAATGTTTCATCGAGCTACTGGAGGGATTCTTCTTGACCTTCGAGGTTTTGCTGGTTGACAATTGGTCTTCCCATTGGTTTTACCCTAGTAATACTTGGAGGATCATCCCAGGACTTGTAAGTGGTCCATAACCATGGTTAGCAAGTCCCCTAAGTAGGGTTGTTCCCCTTCCAAATGGCATAAATGGCTTATAAATGGGGGTTACTAACCACTTACTAACTGGGATGATCCTCCAAGTATGCTGTAGTGATCCTCACAGAGGGTATGATCCCAAAAAAAGCAAATCAAATAACCAGGATTTTTTGGAACTCACTTGTAGCCTAGCCTATTTTACAAACCAGTATCCATTTCCGACTAGAGAGGGGAATAACAATTGGCTCCTCTTTATTCCAAGAATGCGATGAAATCTCCACATCCTCTTCGGGATGGTCTAGGGTTTGCACAGGCTGCATAGGCAATCCCATGTCCATCATATCCGAAACTTGCTGAGAATGATTGTTTTTTCGGAATTCGCAAACACACAAACGACAGAAAGCCCAAAGCAAAAGGCAAATCATCTACAAGGTGTGCCCCTGCCAGTTATAATTGGAGTTATCACCCCTATAAGTAGGGTTATCACCCCACTTAATCATCACACAACCACCGAAAGCTTGACGTTTGTGGATGTTTTTTACAGTGTACTGTCACCCACCGAAAACCAACTGAATTTCCAACTTGAAAACCCTGAAAATGGTGAGTTTAGGTCTGTGGAAAACCCACAAATCCCGACCTTCAAATCAAATAAGATCCAGTCGCGAAATCAGCTTCCATACTGTCAATGGAAGGTTCAGAAATCCGGCGAGAATTCATCAGTTGGATAGATATCCTATCATATCCCATCATTTATCCCAGGTTTTAGGACCATCCCAGGTGGTGATCGCCTCGCCGGATTTCTGAACCATCAACAGTGTTTTGTTGGATCATATTCCAAAGAATCAAAGGGTCCAATTCAAATGCTCACGAAAAGCGAACTGTTCAGGTCACAAAAAAAAATGGGGTGTACGAAACACTCTCGCAATTTGTAGATGGGTGTTTCCAAAAATAGTTGTACCCCCAATTCATCCATTTTAATAAGGTTTTCCATTATAAACCATCCATTTTGGGGTACCCCTATTTTTGGAAACATCCAGATACCCAAAATCACAACATCTAAAAAAAGCTCCCCTTTTTCACATCATCTTTTTTTTCATTGTTGCTATCCATCTAAAAGTTGCGAACTCGTAACTTCCCTTCTGACATCGTTGGGGGGGATGTAGATCCCTTAGCTAACCCTGGTTTATGGCGAGACCTTATGCTCCTTAAGGTGCGCCCTGAGGGGAAATTTTGAGGAGTCTTGGAACCGACTTACCCCAAAAGAAACACTCCCCATGTGTGGGAACCTCAGAGAATGTGGAAAATTCCATACGCAATCCCCGACCCACGGTCCACGGACCCCTAAAAAACCTGCGTATCAACTGATAGCAACTTACACAACTTTCTGAACGTAAGGTCCGTTGGGATTCGGTCCCATTCAATCTTTGATGGACTCAAAGTTTAACCTCACAGCCCAGAAGGATCATTTGAAGAAGCACTACGTCCATATTAATCTACAAAGGTGTCACACCTTTGCTCCTCACTGAACACAAAGAAAACCCCAGCGACCACCTTCAAACTGGTCACACCTCCAACTGAAAGGCGTTTATTGCCGCCTAAAAGGCGAAAAAAATAATTCATGCCCCAACAGTGGAGCCCTCACACTTGGAGGATCATCCCAGGACTTGTAACTGCTTAGGATAACATGAAGTTCGGCCGCTTGGAAGGGGAACAACCCTCCTTAAGGGGGACTTATTAACCATGCTTATGAACCACTTAGTAAACTCCTGGGATCATCCTCCAAGCACCCATCTTTTCCCCACCATCTTTCGGCAACAGCATTTTTTTTCGGCACCTCCTCATCAGGGAAGAAGAAACCATTCACAAGGCCACGCTGATCAGCAGTTAGACTTTGATAGCTACCTGGTGGAACAAAGGCTCAAGTCACAACACATGGAGCCCAATAATTCCACAACAATTCTTCGTTCAACAGTCACAGGAGATCCCTTACAAATTAGAAATCCCTAGGAAAAATATATGAGTCTTTCTTTAGAGGATAGGTGTAGGCGTTTCAGCACGAACATGAACTACCAATCCAAACCATAGACACCCAAAGAATACTTCGGAATGACTTGTTTCAGGGCACTAAAGACCCCCAACTACTGTTGATGAAAATCTACTTCAAGTCAAAAAATCCATTCCATGCATTTCAATCATTTCGCTCGCTCTTGATTTTTCTCTTGGATTTTGTCAATCAGGGTCCATACTTGGAGGATCATCCCAGTTAGATTAGGATAACCTCCATTTACAAGCCATTACATGGCCATTTGGAAGGGGGTCCCACAACCCGATCCATGGCAGACTTACGATCAGCATGGTTATTAGCCAAGTCCTGAGATGATCCTCCAAGTACCCTCCAGTAAACTAACTTGGCAATGGAAAAAAAAAACTCAAAAAAACTATATAACTATTCAAAACATCTATTTTGAATCAACAAGGTGTACACCTACTGTTGATGGAAGAAATCCTGCACCACCTGGGATGTATAAAACCCTGTAAATAATGGGGATAAACTACCAACCTCAACTGGTGAACGCCGGATTTCTGAACCATCAACCGTATGAAATCAAACAGATGCCCCCATTTCCCATGGCAATTTCCCATGGCGGCCACCTCCAGTGGATGCCTGAGCTGGTCAGAGCTGGGTCAGAGGTCCAACATCGGGTTTGCCATTTCATCACCTGAGACATTTCCCTAACTGGTTGGTGGTTTCAACCAACCCATTTGAAGAATATGCTCGTCAAAATGGGAATCTTCCCCAAGGTTCGGGATGAAAATAAAAAATATTTAAAACCACCACCTAGCTAAAAAAATAGGCTTGAAACTGGTTCCCTACATCACCATTCGGGACACTTAGCTACCTACCGGACTACAATTTTTAGGGGCCCGATTTTCCCATGGGAAAAACTTTCGGTTCGGAAATGGTGGACCCCGTGGAAGAAAATGCTAAATCCCAAGGGGTTTTTACCTCAGACTGGGCCATCATGAAATTTTTCCGGACGCCTGGAAAAACCCTATGGTCATTTTTGGGGGTATCCGGGTACCACGTCATTTTGGAAAAAAACACAAAAAACCAATGCCATTTCACTTATTGAGGACGGGATTTGCACCCAGATTCCAGCAAAACGACTTTCAACATGTTTGACTTTTTGTTGGCTCAGTATCACCACCATTTACGCCTATGAATGAAAATGAATCTCCGAAATGTATAAATCGCCGGCTTGCCATGTTAAGTTTTCAGATGAGTTTTCTCCAACCACATTAAACACAATAGGACAGACTGTAAGAATGTACAAAGAAGTTGAAAGCACCCAGCCACTTCGTTTTAGTGGAGGCTATTCAAGGGAAAATAGGGACAAATGATATTACCAAGCCAAACCGTGCGCTTTCTTTTGGGCCAGCAATTCCCATAAAGTTATCTTCCATGTACGGCGAAATCATTGATCTTCCAATATGCCAACGAAAAAGGATGGCATTTAGCAGGGTTCATAGAAAAATAAACCAACCCATTTCCAATGCATGGTTATTTTCGGGAAATCCCCATAGAGTTTGTCTTGTTTGATTACCCCAAAATGGGGAAATCATGAAAAATGACCCAGCAAAAATATGGTTGGATTTCACCTCTTGGCTTGCGAGATTGGCTCCGACAGTGGTAGAAACACCATCGTTCTTCCGAGAAAACCCCTTTTGGGGGGGATCTTTTTAAGTGACCGAAAATTTAGGGCTGAAAACGTGACCTCCATTTGGAGTGCGAAAGTTCAGGTCACTTGGTTCAGAAGCTGGCACGGCATCTTGACAAACATGATTCAGGTGATCAAGCCAGAAGCAATTAGCTCCAAAACTATCCCTCGAAATATGTGGTTCATCATCCCCACCACCACCACCACCACCACCACCACCAGCATCATCATCATCATCATCATCATCATCATCATCATCATCATCATCATCATCATCATCATCATCATCATCATCATCATCATCATCATCATCATCCTTTGCTTGACCACTACCTCAAGTCCCTCCCTTCCCAAAAAAAAAAACTCCTCCGTTTCGTTTCACCGTTTCACCCCTGACCTGTTCCAAAGCTAAACGTGACTCCGCGGCAGTGGGCGTTTTGGGTGCTTGAGCCTTGCCAAACAGCACTTGGATGACCACGTGGTCGATGTCATTTTTGGAAATACAATGGCAATGGTTACCCACCAGGGAATTAACATATCCCACCTGGGGGAAAGGAAAATCATCTTCAAAATGCCATTTTGGCGGGATATGTTAGTTCCCTGTTTCCAAGATGTATACATTCTGGAAATTATACTACCAACCTTTTGTTGAAAATCTTCTACTAAAGTAAAGTCATTTCCACATGATCCATGAAGATCGGTATGATTCGCTTGTTTTTCTTAGGGGGACAATATGTACATTGGGGATGCGGAAATTTCTCCCAAGATTCCAGTGGCAGCTATGAGTCCGTTGAGATCCCTTGGGATCCCCGGAACCCGAAAAGCATGGTCATAATCCTTTGGTGGTGACTGGGGTCCTGATGTGGAAACAAATTGAGCCACGGTCAAAAAAACCCGGCCCTACTTTCCATTGAATCCTGGTTGTTTAATGACGGGATCCTTATGTCATGGTTTAGGAACTAATCTCTATATAACTGGGTAGGATTTCATCCCCTATATACCCTAACCAACCAGGTTTTTCTTCCATTGCTCAATGCATCACAACAAAAAGACTGAATTTGTTCACCCAAGGATTCAGGTATCTAATTTGGAGGTACTCTACCTCATAAGGCTGTTTTTACAGGGTGGGGATTCCCTTATAATTTTAGGTAGCTGGACATGTTGGTGATTATGTAGTTGCTTTCTTGACCCACAAAAAAATTGGAAAGCCACCAACTAATGGTGCCTCCCCAAACGTTTTTGTTTGAGCTTCTACGAAAGGCCCCTGTTTCAGCATCCATGATATTCCAAAATACTGTTGATGGAAGAAATCCTGCACCACCTGGGATCTATAAAACCATGTAAACAATGGGATAGCCCACATATTAAGCGGTGCAGAATTTCTTTCATCAACAGTAGTACAAGAACACCTCCAAGTATCAGGGATTTAAGTGTGTCTATCATTGGGCTGATTTATACCCATCTGCGATACACTTGGATTTGCATGTTCGATGCCTGGAAAAAAGTCCCCAAAAAAATGGTCTCCCAAATGATATACAATGGTGATTTCCCATGGGATCAAATCCGTGAATAAATCACCGACTAATTAAATCCAAGAGTTGGGGAATCGTTTCTGGTAAAGATTCTAACAAATCTTTGAAAGAAGGCACCACCAAGTGCAGGTTACATCCCCCCCGTGCGTTTTTGTCGTCCGATGCACATCTTTAGAAACTGTAGGAGGCATCCCTCTTACGTAGGAAGCATCCGAGTTGCGTTGAACACTTGTCCGAGTCCTTCTAGGATTTTCAGGAAACTCATAGATTTGAAGTATTGAAGTGTAATTCCCTGAAAGTCAACCAACATTTGAAAAATGGTGATTCCTTTTGGATGATGATAAACCCTTTACTTGAAAAAATGGTGGTTGGTAAACTAACCTATGAAAAATAGTGGTTGGACTTCCATGGATTTTAGATGTTTCATGATCTTTCGATGTCCAAGAAATGGCGGCGCCGCCAAGGAAAAATCGATGAAAAAAGACGACAAAAAAAAACTGAGAGACCGTTTTTTGCCTCGGAAGGAGTGAAAGATCTCCAAAAATCACGGATTTGTGTCGTTCCGCCTTGAAAAACATGTAAAATTGTCAAAGCTACACTCTGGTAAACTAACATAGCTATGGAATATCCCCATTTTGAATAGGAAATGCATCATCTTCAAAGGGTCCATTTTCCATTGCTATGTTAGTTTACCAGAGTGTACTGAGTACTGTTGATGGAAGAAATCCGGACTAGCCTGTTAGTAGATAGTTTTAATCCCACTGTCTAAAAGGTTTTTCACATCCCAAGTGGTGCAGGATTTCTTCCATATCAACAGCATTCTGGAAACACAACAATTGGTACTTTGGAATTTGGGTGAGCAAAAAAATCATTCGCCCCAGTATCCGAAACTAACACTTCGCGTCAAAATTGGCCCAGAGAAATGGTGGACAGGGTTTGCGATGAATGTCCCCCCTGATGAATGTCACCAAAAATCTGTGGAGCAAATTCATCCTTTTGACCCCCGAACAGTTGATGTTGAAATAGGTGATGGTTGAGCCACGCCAAGTGCAAAGTAGTAGTCAAAATGGTTTCATGTGTTCCAATTGGTCCAATTTAAACGAGAAAACACAAGCTAAATCAGTTGGTGATGCTACCCAGCTGTTGGAAACCTTCCTTTGCTCCCTTCCTTCCGAAAAAAAGAAACCTGCCTCTGCCTCAGGGGCTTCGCTTTCGCCGGTGCCTGAAAAACGCACAGTCCAAGTGAAACCGAAATATCATGGGAATCTACGAGTGTACCCCCCCCTATGCCACCATTTTCCCCCCACCACGAAATAAGGCCTTCATCATGGATCCTGGTGGCTAATCCCTGATTAAGCCCTTATTTCTTGTTGGGGGGTGAGGGGGTGTACCCTTAGATTGCCATGAACATATCTTATGCTTTTTCAGTCTGGGTGCATCGCTTTATGTCATTATTTCAACCTCCAAATCCTCCAGATTTTCCTCCCACTACCCAGGTTAAACTTGATAAATTGAAAACTCGGGGTACCTTCAAGGTACCCTCTGGTAAACTAACATAGCAATGGATTATCCCCATGTTCAATAGGAAATACATCTTCAAAGAGTCCATTTTCCAATGCTAAGTTACTTTACCGGAATATCAACACCAAATCCTAACTCCGAAATCGTGGTTCATAAGGAGTTTCTCCTTTCTCATTGGGAGTCCACACAACTCTACGAATCACCAGTCGGAACACGGGGAATGGTTATTTGACCGCCTCAGTTTGTCGAAATGGAAAAACTCCCCCTTGATATTTGAAAGCGTTTTTGGAGAGAAGTGACCTTTTCCAAAACCACCATTTTTTGTATATCTATATGGGTGTTTCCAAAAATAATGGTACCCCCCAAATCATCCATTTTAATAGGGTTTTCCATTATAAACCATCCATTTTGGGGTACCCCTATTTTCGGAAACATCCATATTAAATTTCTAGGATGTACAAAATTTTCTCCACTCAACTCAACTTCCTGTCTATCAAAGGTCAAAACCCCCACCCCCCAACCTCTGCTCTCGCGTTCTGCAGCCCGCCAGACCTGCGCCCATCGTTTCGAAAAAATCTCGTCCGGAGGTTACTTGTTCCGAAACCTCCAGGAAAACATGCTATATGCTGACATGATATGATATGATATGATATGATACGATATGATATGATATGATATGATATGAGATGATATGATATGAGATGATATGATATGATAAATATGCATATATATATATATACATATATATATATATACATATTAGGTTGGAGAGTTACACAGCAAGTCGTCTTTGGTTTTTGATCTGGCAATGTGGTGCAGGCAGTTTTGAAGGGTGGTCAAGTTGATGGAAAAAAATAATCACAAAAGATGGATTGGTTCCAGGTAGAAGTGATCCGGGTATGATTGCTCCACGTTTTGCGTGGGTATGTTTTTCCCACACACCCCAAAAAAAAAACAGAAAAGGCAACAAATTGAATTTATCTAAGCAGTATACATGATTTTCAGATCAGTTGTTCAATCACCACTCAAGAATCATGATCGAGCACTCAAAAAAAAACACACATGATTGGAACATATAACATGGGAGAAAACGCAAGCAGGTGTCTCAAACTACCAAGACTTTGAACACCACCTCCCGACATGTTTTGTTCAGAAAACCCCAACTTTGCAAAACCCCCAAAAAAAAAATGTTCGCACAAAAATGAAGGGAGTTCATGCAGATTTGATGGAATTGCCTAAAATTCAGATAGCTTGGGATGTGCTCCCCACCCCTCCTAGGATTCAACCGTGGCATGTTTGAAGGTAAATGAAAAAGTAGGGTTTCCCCTCAAAAATTCGCTCATCCTGGTTCTCAAGAGCGAGCGAAACTTTCATCCAAGAAAACGTTCATCCGATAACCCACTTCAACATACCATAACAGACCCTGCATCATAACCACCTGGTTTATGCTTTGGAAATCCGTTCATGTTTGTATTTTGGCCTACCTTTTCATGATGGGGTCCAAGGGGTCTGGACTGGCTTGACCCAGCCCGATCCCCTATCATCCCACCTTTGATGAGCTTCTAGCTGCGCTTGCTAAGCCAACACCAAAACCCCCCAGCATGGGGAAGGCCCTGGGAACCTACCCGGATGCTGTTGAAAATGGAACTTGTGAGGAACAAATTGGGGGGCAACATACTGTTGATGGAAGAAATCCGGCTAACCACTTGGGATGGTGCTAAAACCTGGTAAATAACAGGATAAACTACATATCAACTGATTAGCTGGACTTCTTCGTGACCCTGGTTAAAAGTTTTTCTTTCAGAAGATGTATCCAACCAATGGTTAGACAGTCTAAGTCAATCAACATCATCATACCTGTGGATTTCTCTCAGCATCGGTTACAGTAACTTCCAACATTCCCGGAAGAGAAGTGACGATTTAGCAAGCAACTCAGCGAAACTCCGGACGTTTTTCAATTATCAAATACCTGTCTATGCAAAAGAAACCTATCTGCAGGGGTCATTATATTACGAACCCCAAACTTCATGCCCTATTACAAGTGAAATCCGTTCAAAATTACTATACATCTTAGCATCAATTTTCAGTTCCCAAAAAATAGGGTACCCCAGGAATTGCAGTAATCTGTCTTCATGCCAAGTTGAGAAGAAATTTCCAGTGACAATGCATTCCAAGTATACCCACCTGAAGTTTAACAGCGAGTTTGCCCCTCAAAAGTTATCTTCCCAAAAAGGAAAGTTCCAACCATCATTTTTGCAGGCGCTATGTTAAACTTCGGGAGTGTAATTACCATCATTGCTGCAAGTCGAAGTTTTTTGTTCAACAGAAACGGTGACTTCTTTGTTGGTATCCCAAGAGCCCTGAGCATCAAGAATGTTGGAGGTTTCCCAAGAGCTCAAAATTGGAGTATCGGATAGGACTAAGGATCCATCTTGTGAAAAAAATCACTCATCTTTGTTTAAAAAAATAAAGGCCTCCCTTCCACGCTTCCCAAAGTAGCAGTTTGGGGGTTTCCTGTCAAATGACCGTGTCATTTGACCTTTGAAACATGATGGCTGTGTGGACATTCTGGACCAAAACACCCCATGAAAAGTCCTCAGAACAAACATGCAGATTTCATTTAAAGAGACTTTCTAAGAATACCTCAAAAAATCAAGAAACGACAAAAATCTATTCAATCTGTTGGCTTTCTACTGAAATTCAGCATGTCCCACGCAGATTTTTTGGGTGGCTTAGAGCTTAGATTGTTGCTTCCTCAATCCCAAAATGAAAAAAAAACATCCACCTGCCACGCTTGGGCGCGTCGGCGGGCACCATAAGCATCGGTAGGACCTGTTTTGGGAAAGGAAGTTGCGCCATGTTTGATGGTTCAGAAATCCGGCAAACTCACCAGTAGAGGTTGGTAGTTTTATCCCCTTATTTTACAGGGTTTTATACACCATCCCAGGTGGGAAGCATCGCCGGAGTTCTGAACCATCAACAGCATGTTCCAACAAAAAAAAGTGGCCAAAACAGATGTCAACTATAGTTTTCAGGCTTGGCGACTTTACATTTTTGTCCCATTTGAAGCATCATCTGAAGCGTCTTCCTTTCCAATTGATGTCAACCCGTCTGAAAAGTATTCTCAAACAAAAATCATCTTCCCAAAAAAGGAATGAAAAATCATCAATGATTTCTCAAAAACCACCTGCATGGTGTCCAAAATTTCCAACAAGAAATTCCAAAATTTCCCAAATTTTCACAAAATATTTTCCAATCCGCCGGGGAGTTTTCATGTCTTTTCTCTGGGCCCTTTTTCTGTGGCCTCGGTGCAGTGACGGTGACCGCAGCACCTCCGAGTTCAGTGGATTTCTTTCCGCATCTCATGTTCAAGAAATACTTCACCATCAAATTCGGATGACGAATTTTGTATAATTCCCCAAAGTTTCCGGAGTCAAAAAAAAGTCCAAAGAAACCATCTTTGAAGTTTTTCACCACCTAAAGTTTCACAAAAACACATTTTCACGCCATCTTGTAGCTCTATTTTCCACCTTCCTAATCTGGGAGCTTTGCTTTAATCCTTCAATCTCACAAGGTGGGCAGGTCAAGCCCAGTTATAAAGTGAATTCAAAAATGGGCTCCCCTTCCAGTAGGGGCCCAAATAACCCCAGGCAAACCCATTTGATTGTTCGGCCGTTTATTTCGAGGCTTCATAACTCACGCATAACTGGTGGATCTGGGCCCACCTTGTAGGCAGCTGGATTTTTACATGTAACACGTATCACCGAGGATCGCCAGGAAGTTAGAAAATTCCTCCCCCCCCTCCTTGAAGCTCGACCCATGGAACTCACCACCCCAAAAAAGTCAGGAAAAAAAGCACCAGAAAACGGGGGGCAAAAACAAACTTTTTTTGGTCACCCGCCCCCCCAAACTAGATGGTAAAACCTTGGTTTCCATCTGAGAAGATATATGGCTCTTCAAGAATGAAGGAATCTTATCCAAGTTTTCGCGTTTTTTGATACCACAAACCTGCCATAGCATGCCATAGCTGTCGGAGAAAAGAAACAAATAGTTGGCATTCTGCGTTGAAGCTGCCCCTTTTCCAAAAAAGAAAAAATGAGGAAAAAAAAGCAGCGGTGGACACATCGTGACATAGTTTGACATACCTTTTTGGCAGAAACATTGAATCAGGTTGAGTTTGAAGAAAAAATAACGTAAGTTTCAGAGAACGGTGAAAAAAGCTTGCTTTCTTTCCGACAGAAGACATGGGTACACTCAAAATCTCCAAGATACACCACTTTTTCTTAGGAGACCTTCCCTCCACCTAAAACAATTTCAAGAAAAAAAACATGCGGTTTTTCCCATTGTTTGTTGCTTGACAAGGCAAACAAAAAAAAAACTGCCTTAGGGATAATCCTCGTCAAGCCCTAGGCCCATCCGAACGGCACCTCATGTCCCAGGCCCACAGTGGATGACGCTGGGCCTGCATGGAGGTTCTTGAAGGGCGTTACGAATAGCAAAAATGTAAACGGCACAGCTTCTATGTGTTGGTTTCTATTTGCCCTTTACTGACCTACCTTTCTTTTAACTGCTGTGCCATCTTTTTTGACTCAAAGGTAGATCATTTCTGCAAGTTTTCAGTTGTAAGTTTTTCTTTTGAGTTGTCCTGGCGGTTAAAACAGGCTTAGGAAAGCCCATTACTTTGAAGATGATAACTTCTAAATTCCCAAAGTGGGTCATAAACACAGCCTTCCTACCGGAATACGAAGTTCCATGCACACAGGCGAAATGTAAGTCAAGAGTAAAATTTGGGTACCCTTGGGAGGGTAGCAGTTGTTTTGTAGATTCTAGACACTTCCCCACCATATTTCCCTTTTATAACCAAGATATATATACATGAATGTGATTGAATATGGAATGTAGTTGGGGGTATATACTCTCCAAACATTACCCACCTGGCTTTCCCCTTTTGAGAAAGCCTTTTAAAACGTCCACGTCGAGGCTGGATATCAAACAACCCAAAAAAAACGAGCGAAAAATCATCCCAAAGACACCCCTCTGAATTCCAAAAAAGTGGCTACGACTCAAACCTTGATTTTTTGAAGGAAAAATGAACACCCTCCTTTTATAAGGGTTTATCATTATAGGGATCATTATAATCTGGTTGGTTTTTGTAAGGATTAACCACCATCATTATAATCATATAGGGATTAACAACCTTTAAACTGGTTGGTTAATAGGGATCCTTATGTCATGGTTTATGAAATAATCCCCTATATACTTGGGTAGGATTTCATCCCCTATTAAACCTAACCAACCAGGGTGTTTTTCATTGCTCAATTTGCTTTCCATTTTTTTTCGACGTTGGCTCAAGCAATTCAACCAACTGTCCAACAGGGTTTTCTTTCTGCACTTCCAGTCATAGTCTGTTTTTCCTAGACCAGGTTTCACATCATTTGCAGAGATTACAGTACCAAGAAAACATTTGGCCTTTGAACAAAAAAAAGGAATTTCATACTGATGGAAATCCAGCACAACATCCGTTTTTTTTCTTGGAACATCAGATGATACGATGAATTTTTGTTTTCGACATCATGATGTTGGATTCTGCACTTGTACATCAAGTAAAAGCATTCACCATTCTAAATTTCCAACCAAAAATCGGCTAGAAATCCACCCGTTTCCAACAGGAAAATCAGCGAATCTCCCTGCGTTTCCAGCCTCCCACAAAAGCCGTCATGGCTGTTGAAAGGCCTATCAAGTGGATCAAATGCTGACGGGGCAAAGAATACCCTCCCTGAACCTAACACTTCGCCCCTGAAAATACACCATCCCAAAAAGGAAGGGGGGTTGTTTTCCAACTGCCTCCATTTTCAGATGTAAACTCGCTGTCAGTTTTAGGGGTTTGGTAGTAAATGTTCATCAGTGACAAGCTGGTTCAAATTTTACAATGTGTTTCTTTTGGTTGATGAATCCGATAGCTCCACTAAATATCCATCAAGAACCACCCAATCACCCAAGCCTTCTAGGCGCGGCAAACACGCCACGCAATCAACACACGTCTGGACAAAATTTTGAGAACAAATGGCAAGCAATGCAATCGTCCAAAGATTTGTTGGTCAGGTTGTTTCGCCACCCATGTGACAAAATGCACAAGTCAACAATGGGTGGTTCATCATTTTTCGGGTTTCATGGTGAAAATTCACAATAATGTTTGAAACCACCCCCCTTGGAAAAGCAAATCCTGATTGAGACAGAGTCGAAAAAAAAAACAACCAGTAGCCTGACTTCACAAATAGTGCATCAATGTGAGTTTGGCTCCGGAATATGCCAAGGCATTTTGGACCAAATACATGGCATGCGGAAAAATACAGAGCTGTTATAAATGCCAATTTGCAAAAGCTGGTTAGCGTATTGAAATAGGCCCTCGTAGCACGGAAACTGTTTAGAGAAATGGGAAAAATATGTGCGGTTGTGTTTTGATATTCACTTTTGGTACAATTTTGTACAGCCTTATTTCATCCGATATCATTTTGCATCATCTGATATTATCATATTTCATGTGAAACTGTTTTTCTATGTTTTTCATATATTATCTCGGATTATCTTCGTTGCCTTGTGCTGTCTTATCTTATTGCTAATCATTTGTTCGCTATTTTGTTGCCTACTATTTTTTGATCATGGTCGATCAAAATTACATTATGTTTGTCATGTGTTTTTTGAATTATATTCCATTCTCTCTTGATATCTTTCAATCAATGACTCAATGAACAACACTTGAATCAAAATAGAAATTGCATTCCAAATGAACCAACAATTGAAATTGCAAAAGATGCTTACACGTTTGAAAAATGTCATATCGTGCCGTATGGTACTTACTGTGTGATTTTTTTTCCTCTTACACACAATTCAACACAGAAACAACAACAACAACAACAACAACAACAACAACAACGACAACAACGACAACAACGACAGCAACGACAGCAACGACAGCAACGACAGCAACGACAGCAACGACAGCAACGACAGCAACGACAGCAACGACAGCAACGACAGCAACGACAGCAACGACATTGTGAA
>DF242349.1:39692-60173 GCA_000507305.1 Breviolum minutum Mf 1.05b.01 | reverse complement strand
GCTCCCGACATCAGCAACAGAAGAGGGATGAAGCATTTCGATCTGGGGCGAGGGATGAAGCATTCCGATTTTCTATCTGGGGCGAGGGATGATGCATTCCGACTTTTTAACCTGGGGTGAGGGATGAAGCATTCCGACTTTCAATCTGGAGTGAGGGATGAAGCATTCCGACTTTTAATCTGGGGCGAGGGATGAAGTATTCCGACTTTTAATCTGGGGTGAGGGATGAAGCATTTCGACTTTTACTCTGGGGTGAGGAATGCAGCATTCCGACTTTTCATCTGGGGCGAGGGATGAAGCATTCCGACTTTTAATCTGGGGCGAGGGATGAAGTATCCCGACTTTTAATCTGGGGCGTAATACCGATAGGGGGTTCTCTACGAAAAAGGCTGGAAAATAACAAAAAAACAAATGGGTGTTTATGAAGGGCAATATGCGCCCATGAAGGGAAAAAGTTGCGTTTATTTTGACTAAAACTGATAGGGGGTCCCCTACGAAAAAGGCTGGAAAATCACCAAGAAAGCAACTTCTGTTTATGAAGGGCAATCTGTGCCCATGAAGAGGAAAAGTAAGATTTTTTGACTAAAACTGATAGGGGGCCTCCTACGAAAAAGACTGGAAAACCACCAAAAAAGCAACTTGTGTTTATGAAGGGCAATCTGTGCCCATGAAGAGGAAAAGTAAGATTTTTTGACTAAAACTGATAGGGGGCCTCCTACGAAAAAGACTGGAAAACCACCAAAAAAGCAACTTGTGTTTATGAAGGGCAATCTGTGCCCATGAAGAGGAAAAGTAAGATTTTTTGACTAAAACTGATAGGGGGCCTCCTACGAAAAAGACTGGAAAACCACCAAAAAAGCAACTTGTGTTTATGAAGGGCAATCTGTGCCCATGAAGAGGAAAAGTAAGATTTTTTGACTAAAACTGATAGGGGGCCTCCTACGAAAAAGACTGGAAAACCACCAAAAAAGCAACTTGTGTTTATGAAGGGCAATCTGTGCACATGAAGGGAAAAAGTGAAGGTTTTTGAGTAAAACTGATGGGGTGCCCCCTTCAAAAAAGACTGGAAAACCACCAAAAAAGCAACTTGTGTTTATGAAGGGCAATCTGTGCACATGAAGGGAAAAAGTGAAGGTTCTTGAGTAAAACTGACGAAAAAGGCTGGAAAATCACCAAAAAAGCAACTTCTGTTTATGAAGGGCAATCTGCGCCCATGAAGGGGAAGAAGTGAAGGTTTTTTGAGTAAAACTGTTAGGTTGCTCCCTACAAAAAAGACTGGAAAACCACCAAAAAAGCAACTTGTGTTTATGAAGGGCAATCTGTGCACATGAAGGGAAAAAGTGAAGGTTCTTGAGTAAAACTGACGAAAAAGGCTGGAAAATCACCAAAAAAGCAACTTCTGTTTATGAAGGGCAATCTGCGCCCATGAAGGGGAAGAAGTGAAGGTTTTTTGAGTAAAACTGTTAGGTTGCTCCCTACAAAAATGACTGGAAAACCACCAAAAAAGCAACTTGTGTTTATGAAGGGCAATCTGTGCACATGAAGGGAAAAAGTGAAGGTTCTTGAGTAAAACTGACGAAAAAGGCTGGAAAATCACCAAAAAAGCAACTTCTGTTTATGAAGGGCAATCTGCGCCCATGAAGGGGAAGAAGTGAAGGTTTTTTGAGTAAAACTGTTAGGTTGCTCCCTACAAAAAAGACTGGAAAACCACCAAAAAAGCAACTTGTGTTTATGAAGGGCAAGATGTGCACATGTGTTAGATTTCTACTTTGCCGCCTTAGGTTTTCCCTTTTGGGGTGTTTACCCCTTGTGTAGAGACAAGGGCTGGCACAAAGTTGTGCTTGTGCATTATTGAACCCTAGCTTGGTTTTTTTAGGGATCTCCAATGGTTCAGGCCACATTCAGGCACACCACTGCGCATCCTGACTTTTACAGTCAAGCACTCTGACTGCTTGGCTCAAGTCACTGACAAAAAGGCTGACTGAGTCTACACTGGTTTGACTAGAATTGCTCACTGTTAGTTGTACTGGAGAAAGATCATCAGCACATGCTGTATCTTAGCACTCCACTGGGCAGTGATTCAGTGAAGAAAATTTCACAAATCCAACAGACAGAACGCGTCCAAAACAACAACTTGGGGGGTCTATGGTTGAATGCCGGATTAGCTGTAGCCCTTTCACATGAACATTGCCCCAAAGGCGTCGCTTTCAGAAACCCACTAGCTTGTCCTTGCGCAATTTGAACACAATATGCCATGTACACTAGCTGTAGCTACACAAATAGTATTCAAAACTACATTTTTAGCACAAATACACAAAATCAGGATACACCTCTCTCTTTGTGTTCAAGCATGTAAATCAGGAACACGCACACGGAAAATATGAACGCACCACGAAAGCCAAAATAGGCAACCAACATGTCAGGAAACTGTTTTGGTATTAAGTGTGGGCTTCTAACTCCAGTAGAGTACTAGGTTGACAAGCAATATGGACATAAATGAATCCCCCAAGCATGTTCCCAAAGTACCATTCTTAAATTAAAAAGTACATATTTACAAGCAAAACATGAAATTGCTCATACTGAAGCTGATGTGAAAATAAAATACAACTCACACTTTCATATTCAGCAAACACGCTTTGCGTTGCAAGGTGGTAATTCAAGCATTGTGCAACCATGCATTCAAAAAGAAACTGCTGAAGTGTTTTTCCGCTCACACTTTGTTTTTTTCCTCAACTCCTTAAAGCTGCCCCGGGCTCATCTTGGGATGACTGGTTCATCCTGAGACATTGAAACATTTTTTGCAGAGCTGCAAGGGAATCGGATTCAACATTCCAGAGCACTCAGAATGTTTGTGTACCCGGGATCCTTTCATGCAAACGTACACTTGACCGGCACAAACCGCGTGCTTTTTGGCCATCCTATTCTGACTTTTCACGATCGTGTGCACAAGCTCATCCTCAACAACTTGCACCCGATTGAAAACCACTGAATCTGGTTCAGTGGTGGCGTGGACAGTCTGGGATTTGACCCCATTGTGGACTGGCATCCAGTGAAGGGCAATTTTTTTCTGCCACAATATTGTTAGCAAAGATCCCAAAGCCATTCCCGGAAGCAAAGCTAGAATGATCAAAATGATATCAGCCAACATTTTCCAACTAGTAGTGGCTAGCTGGTTGGCAAAACCTTTTTTTCGGTCAGACAAGAGTTGAAGATGCTGCAGTCACACAAGCACAGCATTACCAGTATGTAAGAAATCTGTGCGTGTTGAAATGTGTCAAGCACACAACGCACAGTTGCCACACGACATGCTTGCCAGAATCCACCCAAATCACATGACACTGCAGTGCAAAAACATGGATGCATTTTTCAATGGTTCAGGAATCAAAGCAATCCGCGCATCTCAGGTCACTCAGAAATAGCCTCAGGAAGGGAATGGACAAAGTAAAATTCCTTACAGCTTTAGTGCAAATCAGTCAAAGGTGTTCAATCAGTTTTTGATGCAATCATAGCTGCTGAGCAAATAAAAATAATTATGATCGCGTCAGCTGTTTTCATTTTCTTCCAGTTCACACGCCCACCTAATATGGTTTTGCTTTCCTAAATGAAGTTCATAATGGCCAAGCCACAGCTGCAAGTTTTGTGAACATTGCTCTGAGAGTCAACGAGCAAACCAACATTCATTTCTATTTGATTAGTTATTTGTTTCGCTTCCACTGGAATAAAAAAAGGCTGGTTGTAAGCTGAAACGGTTCAGAAAACGTCACACCTTGCTCCGACTGTGATGGCCAGCCGCAAAACAAACTCACTGGCACTTGCCTGTCAGAAAACAAAACGGCCAAATGAAGCAGTGGTAAAATGTCAACCTACAAGCTTTCAAAAAACCATTGAGTTTGATGATGTTTGATTAATCAGAAATGGGAAGGAAACAGAAATGAAACTGAAAGGGGCAAATCCAGCTTCATCGCAAGTCACCGCGCCTGGCATCTCAAGAAGAAACTTGGGCCGGTGCTTCTTCATGTTTTTCTTCGTTGGCTGCCTTGTGAGCTGCAGCCAACTCCCTCTCCTTCTGCTCAATCAGATCCAACAACTGATCTAGCTGGAGATTCTTGCGGTTCAGATCTTTTGCTTCCATGGATAGAGCTCTCAAGCAACGTACGCCCTCCTTATCACCATGCGCACCAACAAATGCCAAAGGGAATTTGCATCCATAATGGTCTTCTTCTGAAGCCACCTGCTCACACGCAACCATCCCGGCTGGAGTGTAAACCATTTCTCCAATACCAACCTTGCCACAGTACAAAACCTCCGGACCTGACTTGGTCATGAGCTCTTCAAGATCTTGTTCCTGCATGTAGGTGACAAAGCCAAGCACAGAAGCAAAGGTGACCTTGTCCCTCTCATCTTCCGGCTTAGCATGATTTCGCTGTTCAAGTAAGTCTTTCACCTTCTCCGTTGCCAGAAGTGCGATCTGTCCTGAGATGATGATCAGGTGTCTTTGCAAAACATCAACGGACATAAGTTCCTTAGCAAAACAAGTGAAGAAAAACAAACATGAACCACCTCAACAGTAACAAAGGTTGTGCTCATTTATCCTGCTAGTATCTTTCTCCGCTCAATGACAACCGCAAGCTGCCAGTTCCTCCAACTTCAAACTGGACTGAGCGATGCTTTGCGATGCAACCAACACAAGAAAAGGGCTGAATGCTGTCAGCAAAGGCCACGTCATAGCAATCCAGGAAGGAATCCAAGCAAGCACGAAGCACACCTCGGGACTCTGAGCTGAAGGGTGATTGGGCTTTGCCAGCAGTGAAGCGTAAGTCTGATTTGCTGAACAACTCCCTGAACTTGAGGATGTCCTTCACAACATCAGAAGCAGTATCTGTCTCCTTCTTGTGATCAACCATGGCCTTCAAAACTGCGGGCAAAGCGTCTTTCTTCAGGATAAGGGGGCTTCTGCATATCATGTGCTGTTGGCAACGTGTTGTGCTCTTCGATCTGAACTCCACCTCGAAGGTCAAAAACGCGGTACATTGGCCTCACTTTCGACTTTGCTGCAGCTTTGCCTTTGGCCTTTGCCTTGCTGGTAGCTTTTTTGGCCGCTGCAACCCCTTTCACTTCAGCAGCTTTCTTCAGCTCGGTTTGAGCTGTCTTGCAAGCTGCCATCAGTTCATCCCAATGACTGGTAATGGCCTTGATCTTGCCCCAGAAATTCTTCAAGTCATCTTCTGTGCCGATTTCCTGGATGGCCTCACTGCAATTCTCAGCCTGGGTGAGAGTGTACAGAGACTCAAAGTTGTGGCATGGGCCAGCCTGCCTCGGAAGCAAACAGGAAGGAGTGATAATGGCTTGAAACTTAAGGTCTTGAGAAAACCTTTTGAAATCCATTCAGTCTTCTGTGGTCCAAAGTCATGGAAACTTATCCAAAATACAAACCAAGATGCAGCAAAGTTAGCTCCTTCGCGCTCCCACCACTGGCCGCTGATCTTGTCCCTGCCTGTGCTTGTGCTTCCTGCCTAAGCGTTGACACGTACGTAGCAAAGTCTGACTCTGAACCGCCTCTGACCAGCTCCAAGGCTTTCACTCTGTTTTCTAAGATCATCATCTCAATCTTGCAATCCTTTTCACATCTTCCTGAGCTAACAGCCGTCCTTGCAGCATCCTGCACTTCTCGCATTGATGTGATCAATGCATCTACTGCAGTCTTCCGCTTGGTCCAAACTTGCTCTAACTGCCTCTGTGCCCCAGCACGTTTCGCTTGGACATCAAACCATTTGGGGCTCGATTTTGGACTTTCTGATTCTTTTGCTTCCCCTTTAGGTGAACTCATGGGCTCATCCTCCTGATCACCATCATCACCTTCTGCACGAAAGAGCTTTGACTTTGCTAATCCAGCCAGCTTTGGGAGAACGAGACCCTCTTGAGCAACATCTGTGCCAGACAATGCTGATGCAACCTTCACATCTGTAGCGAGGTCTCTTTGATTTGATCGGACAAGGACGTCAACCTTCTTGTCCATGTCCTCCTCTGTCATCTTGGCATTGAGACGCTGCTGGCGTTCAATTTCTCGCTGTTCAGCTTGGTCATCATAGTCAACGAGCTCATCAAAGATTGGGATGGCCAGCTTGAATTCAACACCAGAACCTTGCGATGGGGTCTTCTCATCGTCCTTCATCTCTTGCCACTTTTGCTCAGCCTGTGTTTGAGTCAAAGAACCACCCTCTGGAGTACGTGTCCAAGCATAATAAGCCTGCTCAGTCATAAACCGCTTTCGGCCTTCTTTGCGAACGCCAGTTGCGTGCAAACTTCTTTGCTTGTAAACAGACATGTTGAACTTCACCCTGGATCTTTCTTTCTCTGCTCGTTCTTTCTCTTTGTTGTATGCCTGAATCAAAAGATCTTTTTGTCCATCATCCAGCCCTTTGAACCATGCAGTTTCCTTCGAGTTTTTGGCATGGTTCTCAAGGTTTCTAATGTCTTTCGAGCATTGTTTGCAGCCAGCCTGGTTGTTGTAGAACTCACTCACTGGCTTACACTTCTTGCAACGCTTGCACTTTTTGGTCTTCTCTTCCAAGTCAGCTGATGATTTTGCTTTCTTTTTTGCTTCAGCAGTTTCCGCACCATTGCGTTTTCTGCCTCGGCCTGGACCTTTCTTTTCTGGATTTGCGGCTTCAGCATCCTCACCATCAACTGCAGGCGGAACTGTGCCAGTGTCCATCAAAATGCCTCCAGCAACTTCTAGCTCCATGACGGTCACACTGAGCAGAGCTGCAAGCTGCCCAAAGATCTCACCAGAAGCTGAGCCAAAAGGCTGAGTGGTTAAGCTAAAGGAGTTGCAAACATTTATCATGACTTTGGTGCACAGCCACATGAACTCTATGTTCAACACCAGGGACTTTCAAAAGGGTTGTGAGGACATGGCAAAAAGTGGAAGGCACCATGCCAAAAGGTTGAATAAAAGAGTTGTCTTGAAAAAATGCTGACACTGGGCATCAGGCTCTGAGCTCAGCATCAGCACCTGGCAGCAAATCACTTACTGCATGAATGCTCAATGCAGGAGCCATGGGCTAATGAAACCTGGTGAAGTCAAAAAGTTGAAGTGACAGTGGAATGGAAGGCAAGAAAAACACTTCAATTCACATCGGTTCCGTGTTTGATGTCATGGCACAGTGACGTGCAATCAGGCAGCAAATTTTCTGACTGGCTTCCCCAAGCCTTGTCTACCAAATATATCTCTATATACCTGTACCTGTATATGACCACTTCAGTCCAGTGAGGTGACGGTGACTTGATTTTGTGGCGAATCGTTCATAGCAGAAGGTGAAATTCTTCAGTCAACAAATTTGGTTCCAATTCTGAAATCCACCACAGCTTTCCAACATTCAATTATAATGTGATGGAAGCCCACATTCAAAATGAACGAAACACTTCAACTTCTGCAAGCTCATCCACGATATTCCACAAAACACAAAACATGGAACATTCACTGCCACCTCAAGCTCTTAAAGGCTACAAAGCTTCACTGAGGTCACTCAGCACACATGGGAATCCTGGGAAAACATGTGGAGGTCTGCAGGTGTCAAAGTGCCATTGCGATAGGAACGGTCGAAGTCACCAAAAGGACACCAATCAGTCGCTGCCAGAACAAACAGCAAGAGATGTCCAACACACAGCATGTTCATTCCATTCCCGGCCATGTCTCTCAGTTGTCCGTGAAGATCATTCTTCCACAAGTCAGGCTTGCTCACATCAATGAGGGCATGCTTGAAAGGACCTTCAATGCAAACGTTTTCCAAACTCCGGCAAAAACAAATAAGAACCAGTCAGCACTACATGTACTCTTCCGAAGAAACAAGCCATCAAACTTTTCATTCAGAACTGTAAACTGACACAAAAGGGTTCACCAAAATCAAAAAAATGCACCCACACTTTCCAAGGAATTAAGGCAAAGGACATTTGAAAGGAACTTCTTTGTCATTGAAGATAGGAAAGCCTTGGACCTGGAACATCTCTGCTACAGTGAGGACTCGCTGCTTGGACATGCAAAAGAGCCTGGAATTTTTGATGAGGCATGGGACCAGCACAGCACTTGGGGACCTGATAGCGTTCTGCGTGATGTTCATGATCCATGGCCCCGTCTCATCACGGCGTAAGTTGTGCTCTGCTCTGCACTGCCTGGGTGGCAATCATCACTGGAGGTGAACTTGTTTTTTTCCTAAACTCTCCTAGTCCTAAACCATGTTGACATTAAAGCTGCAAGCCCCCTGGTGTGGCAGCAAAATACGCCAAGAGCAAGTGAAATGAATGGCACTAAACTAAGCACAACCTCTGAAAGCAATGGAGGGCATGGCCACCATTTTTCGGTACATAACAGGAGTCCAAAGTCAGCAGCAACATCATATGCACAAAGATACAGTTAGCATTTCCCATCAAAAAAAAGTTCAGCTGAGTAACTGTTCCCAATCCCTGACTCGCTGACGGGTTTTGTCAGTCATGAGAAGTTTGGAAGGCCACGGCTGGTCACACAACTGCAACTCTGGCATGTGCTTATCCTTCGCCCACGCTCGGTGAAACCTGTTGACATAGGCTTCTGGCGCGTTCCAGAACGCTTCACCAGTCATCGCAACAGGTCTGTGGAAAAGCTTTGCAAACATTGCAACTGGATCTGCCATGAAAGTTTTCCATCGCAAAGTCGCCTTCCTCAAAAGGATCATGTACTTCCTCAAGCGTGTGGACGGAGAGCCAAACTGGTCTGGGGACAAAGTGAATGTGGTAAGGACATAGTCAGAACCAGCCAACTCACCCAACATAGCATCATCAAAATTCATCACGCACTCAGCCATGATGAAATCCCTCTTGTGGTCCAATTGATCTGCCAACCACACCATGAATGCCAGGGACGACTTCCCCAGCCATCCCATCTGGCTACCAAGGCCTGACCAATCAATGCATGTCACCCCTGCAACATGACCGTCAAGTTGACTGCCATCACCTCTTGTCAACCTACCAGCTTGGCAGGAGCGGCCATGTTTGTGACAGTAAGAGACGTCCGATTGCGTCGCATCACGAATCTTTGGCCACATTTCCCTGATGAATTGAAGCCCCAAACGTTTGACAGCAGTTGAGAAGGGCACCTTTGAGGTGGTCTGGTAGTTCACGCGCTGAAGGTATGCATCACGTAAATTCCAAAACTCTGTCACTGTTTCAAGATCCAGTCTGCTGAGAATATCGCCGAAAATGCCTCAGAATGCTTAACCACAAAAGACTTTGCATGGAAGGTTGTGTCCAAGACATGCAGGTGGATTTCAGGAACTCAGATACAAATGGCTAGCTACAAACCAAAGGCAGCTGGACACCTTTCATCTAAAACTGCAGCCTTGTCAGCCATCTTGATATGTACAGGAATTTGCGCCTACAACCTTGAAAGACTGCAAAGCCTTTGACAAAGTAAACTCGTTTTGCTCCAACTAAAGAAAGTGAAATGACTTGATGCAAAACTAAGCTGCAACCAGGCATTGAAGCTTCCGGATGTTGCTTCAAGATGTTGCGGCAATGCGAAGAGATATCGCCTTACTTGCCCCCACATTCATCCAACAAAAGATCCTTTGTTATCTTATATATTATTAAATATTCATTTCTTCACATCAGCTTTTTGCCCAAAACATAACTACAAACCATTCCAAATACAAAAAGTCACATGCGCTGACAATTGTAGCTCCTTCAGATTCATCAAGGTATACCCCAAGTCTTTTCATAGCCTGGACGATGAAACTCAACGCTGCCTCCGCTGAACCCACTCCGCTGTACGCTGTAGACATCTTGAAACCCATCCGCATCTTGAAGACAAGCTCTGAAACAAATTGGGCATCTTGGCTGTGGAATTCTGCTGCCCCTAGTCTCGAAATAGCTATGGTGGGCCAAAACCAAAGCTGTTCGATGGTTTGGGGCCCTGTATCTGGAGCAAACCAGCTGTCTTCATCAACAGCAGTGTGACTTGCAGAAGTGTGCTCCATCATTTCTTCGAAACCACGCTTCGCCATTGCCAAATGAAAAGTTTCCTTTAGAAGATGATCTATGGCAATTGAAATCACATACCTCCATGAAGGATTAAAAGTATAAAACATTATAAAACGGTTCCCTAAACATCATGTCCACAGTTCTAGTTTCAACACAACTTCACACATATGTGCTTGCTGTAAGGCCAAAAGCAAATCAATGAGCGGTCTCAGGAAAAAGGTCGAAGATGAGAAGGATAATCTGACAAAATGATTTGCAAAAGATTCCAATGTTCATTGCAAAGTGGCATGACTATCAAAAAGCCTCCTTTGATACATTCAGTGATCACAGAATAAAACCTTTGGACTCAAACCTGGGAAACTTCACATCATCTTAAAACCTACAACACCCCTTTGATTGGGTCAGTTATTCTCCAATTGACCTTATTCAATCTGTTCAAGCTACAACTTCCAAAGGTCTAGACACTTTTGCCAACGTCCTAGCTCACCTTAACACATTCGGCACCTTTTGAGCTGCGATCCAGCACTCCTCACGCCCACTTTGCATCCCGGCCTCCTTATCCGGTGCAGAATGGCAATTTTCAAACGGTTTGTGAGGATTTTTCGGGAAGTTTTGCTGAATCCAATTGTTTTTGGTAGGTTTTCACCAAATTCAACAAATTTTCAATCTTTTTCAATGGTTTCTGTATGATTTTATGGAAAACCAAAAAATTAATTAAGAAAAAACTGATCCCGGTACATTTTCCATCATTTTGGTTCAAGTCATACAATTTCCTTTTTTTGGTGGTTGAGGAATTGCTTTGTTTACTCGGACCTTACTCGGCTTGATCTTCGCCAAGAAAGGGACCTTACTCGGACCTTACTCGGGATTCTCCCTGGACGTTACTCGGACCTTACTCGGCTTTATCTTGGCCAAGAAAGGGACCTTACTCGGACCTTACTCGGCCGCATTTTGGATGGCTTGTAGATAACAAAATCACCAAAATTGAAAGAAACCTGCAACAAAACATGCAGGATTTCTTTAAACCATCAAAAACTTGTTGGAAATGCTTAGGTTTAGTCTGGGGAAGCTTGAAATGAACAAAAATGTCTCAAAAAGCTAGCAAAAACCAATCAAAACTCACCGGAATCACCAAAAAGGCACATAAGGAGGCCAGAGTCTTGGAAGTGCCAAGACAGAGAGGCCAACCCCTTCCAAATCCCCAAAGTCCCCAGCCAGCCTCCAAAGAATGGCTGAGAAGTATTGGGACCCAGCCTCAGCGCCCCAGCTGACCATGAGAAGGGTAGGAAAGCCAAAAGCCAAGACAAGAAAGGAGAAGCAATCACCTTTTACAAAGAAGCAACAAATCAGAAGTGCAAGATTTTTAGGCAAGGAAGTCTAGTAAACCTGAAGTGGGGCCCTGACTGAGGTGACAAGTCTGAAGTCTGCCATCTCACAGCATGGTAGCCTTGGCCAGTCAGGACTTAGGAATTGCATTGACAATACCTTGGCTTCCTTTTGGTGTACGTTTGCGTATGTTGCTTGTGACTATTCCCTAGAAAATAAGGGTGCCAAAATTTGGACCCCTTATTTTGTCACTGGATCCCTTTTCACAATTGCTTTCTGAATGCGATTGTTCTGAATGGAAATTTCAAAACTCATCTGATAGAAATGTCTAGGGTCTAGGTGACATAGAATTCAGAATACTCCATAGGCCCAGACCTGAACAGATTCCTTCTCACACACGTCTTCCGGCACTGAGCTCCACTTCACAAGTCACCTATTGAATCATCTATTGTGGACACACCACAAAACTTAACGAAGTTGCTGTCTCTGCTTTGCAGACTGCATTGCATAAACGAAATGACTTTTCAAGAAATCAAGACGATGAAGAAGAACTTGAAGAGCTACTTGAATCCAAGCCCAAAGATGCATGGGAATCAGAGTCAGCACCAGAGGCATCTGGAGTGATTGAAATGTCACTGCTGCCATCTTTCTTTTTCTTGGCCTTGGACTTCTGCTTTGCTTTTGCTTTCCCCTTGGCTTTTCCTTTTGCCGCTGGGGCAGCTGATTCTGGCACCTTGTCAAGTTCTGAATCAGGCAAAACACCAGTTGCAATCACCAAAGATTTTGACTTTTCTAGCAACGTCTCATACGGAGGTGTCTCTTCTGATCTTGGGTTGAACTGTTGATGTTTCCAAGCCCTGTCAAATGGCCCTGCTGAAACTAACCAATGCTGAATCATACGGAGACAAGCTGTCTTGGCTTCCTCAGTGCTGTTTGAAACCGTCAATGCTTTGGTGCATTTGGTCTTTGGGCCTTTAGCATGGTAGGGACAAATTCCTTGCCAAGACCCGTTCTTGCAGTCTGAAGTTGGCTTCCTCCATGTGATTCGAAATTTCTGTGGCCCAGCACCCCAAGCTTCAAGTGTCTGTGGCTGGACAGATCGAGAAATCTTTTCCGCTGGAGTAGGACGAGCACTGCTGGATGAAGCTGGCGCTGGCACAGCATGAGAGGATGAGGATGGGCCCCCAACTTCTTCAACTACGCTATCAATTGCCTCATCTACAATGTCATCTCCTGCATTTTCAGGTAGCCACATACCAATGTCAGGTGTATCTTCAGGTACATGGGATGCCGCATTGTGAGCATCTGCCTTCGCAGTGTTTTCAAAAACATCACACACAGCCACAGCAGGAGCTACTGCCTGCCAAACCATGCCTTCATCTGCCAGCATTAATACACCCTCACCACGAGTTTCTTCATGGGCATCTTCCAAAGACTTTCTTTCACGTTTCCTGTTGTCATTGTCAAGAATTTGCAAAGCTCCTGCAACGTCACCTCCCAGCATCTTTTCATAGTACGCTGGTTTCATGCAATGATGAAGCTCAACACCAGGCCCAAGAATTTCAGGAGCTTGATCCAAGCACATCAAATATTCCACACTGATGACATTCCCAGGCGTAAAAAACTGTTTCGGAGCCCCAACAACATATGGAGGTAAAGCATTTGGCCCCTTTGGTTTTCTGCGCCATGACCATCCTGCCCTTTCCAGCTTCACAAGAAGACTATAAGTGGTTGGGGATTGACCATCAGTAAGGGCTAAATCCATGATTGACTTTGGAGCTGCAACCACATGGACCACTTGAAGTTGTGAAATCCCCGCTCTGGATAGTTGCCAGCTTTGGTGCCCCTCAGAAACCCAACCTTCAAACTGCATCTCCTGCAGCAATTGTTCACTTTCTCGAGTTGCTTGCAGTCTTCCAGTTTTTCCTTCCAACGCTTCAAGGGCAAAAAACTCTGCAACAAGTTGAACGGCCTCATTTGTGCAAAAATGAGGAAGCATGTATTTGCATTTATGTGTCCGTTCCCATTGCAGAACTTTCTCAAGCTTGGAAACTTCAAGGCCCCATCATGGGAAGAATGTGGACAGCAGAGGCGCTGGCATCACTGCAATGTGATGGCAGTGAATCAACCAAAGCATCAGATGGCGAAGTGATATCGCCCCTGTGGATTGTAACTGCTACATCTGAACTTTCCAAAGACTTTCGATTTGACTTGACCGTTTTCAAGTTTCCTGCCCTGATGGCGACCACCTTAAAAAATATGTTGTCTGCACCATGGTCCATTACAGCGGCGCCAGTCTGTGGCCTGTTCTGATGCACATCATCTTGCTTCACAGGCTGTGTCAAATGTTGCCTGAACAGGTAGATGTCACCCATATACCAACTCAATCTTACATGGCTAAAAACTCTACAAAGTTGAAAGCTTTAATGGAAGAAAAAAATGTACTAGGCTTGGATAGACCCAGGCACATTAAGGATTTCAAAGGCAGACCCCCGTCCCCCACTTCTGAAGCTGGCATTGTGTAAAACTCTCCACTTTTCAGTGTTTCTCCCACATGATCAAGTAAAGCCTTCTGCTTCAAGTTCTGATAGGAGATGGCTTGGGCCGGTTGTCGAAACACAGCATCATGCGCTTTTGCTTTCTGCCCCTTTCTTTGCTGATCTCTTTTGCGAGTCTCTGGGTGCTGGACGAACATTGTAGTCGGGTCTGTTGAATAAACCATTGCATTCAAGAGTTTTTTGACCCCAGATTGTTCACTCTTTGGTTGGCTGACCAGCTGCAACCACTCAGGGTGTTCTTGCAATCTGAAACTTTTCACCAAAAAACGAGTCTTACGCAGTTTCTGGAAAGCGCCCACAAAAGCATTTCTCCCATTCTCAGAAGACATGATGGCATCCATCTCTGAAAACCGTAGCCCACAAGAAACATATGCTCCAGTGATTTTTCTGTATCCAGTGTGCCTGTGAACTAAAGAGTGAGCACCCTCCACTATCCTCTCAACAACTGGAATGAAGGCCAGCCTGCACACCTCCTCATACAGTTCTCGCATGTCTTCCAAACACAAATTGTTGTCATCTTTAAGCTGTTCCAGCTGGTTCCTTGTTATGGCACCTGGTCTCAACAATTTCCAAGTTAAAGGATGGTGATTCAGTTTCTGGCAGGGAGGTTTGTAAAACTCGGCAAGGACTGCCTGCGCGCAAGAAGCAGCCTTACCAGGGCCCTGGTTTGAAGGCATTGCAAGAGCAGCCATCATCCAAGGAAGAGTTTGCCACCACTGCCCTGTTTTGACTTGCAATGTAAAGTTAATATAATCAACTCCAAGAGTGAAATCATTCAAAACCAATTCTTGGTGTTCAGCTGAAAGGCTGCAACATGCAAGAATTGTTTCCGTCCTGGACGCCGCCGCTTCTTCACCAATCAATTGCAGCAAGCGACCTGACGCCATCTCTGGCGCCCTCTTCCCTTTCATGGGGCAATCAAATTCAGGCCCATCAAACCTTCCTGGCAAACCCAATGACAAGCGAGCACTTTTAAGAGCCTCCTTCTCACCAGCAAAACAATTCGTTTTGGAAGAGTCCCTGAGCCATTCATGACATGGGCAGCCACTTCCCCAAGCACTCGGAAAATTTCCAACTTCATGCAAATGAACTACCATGTGACCATAGCACCACCAAAATGGATCACGGATGGTGCTGGTGACAAGGGCAATCTGGAAAGGGCCATCCTCCTCCATATCATCCTTTTGCATGAACTTTTCTGCGTCCCAGCAGATTCTTAATGCACGTTCCAACCTCAACACTTGTGGGAGGGCTTTGCAAATAGTACCCCAACGCCAAGCAGCTACAGATGGGACACAGGTCTCAAAACATCCCTTCAAGGCTTCATGACCTGTTCCAGCGATACATCTTGCTATCAATCGGGTGAGCAAATGTTTGTGTGAGAGCAGGTGGGCCAAACACTTGAATCCAGGGAGCCACCCCTCCCACCCCTGCAACTGCTTGTCCATAGCATCTTGCATGTTGTTTGACACGTGGTCTAAGCCAGGTGAAATCAAAGAATTGGGAAAGATTTGGTCTGACGCAACATGCCCATCATCTAAGCCAGAATCTCCACGTAATTGATCTAATTTTGCCATCCATGGTGGGAGATAAGAAACTGCGTCACCCCCTTGTGCCTCTGACAACCCACCTTCTACACCCAAATCAACTGTCAAACCAACGACTTGTGCACAAGCCTCTCGAAGGTGCTTGAAAGATTCTGACTCATGCAAGAATTTTACTGCCAAAGCTTGGCACTTGTGCTCCAATGTTGTTGCACTGGACCCCAAGCCCATAGGCATTTGATGGTGGCGATGTATGTTACTTGACAAGAACATCCCAGAATCATGTCGATGTGAAGCTTGCGTTTCAATGGACACACTGTCACCATTTTGGAAAGCTGTGTAAATATGTTCAGTTGATTGCCACAAAACTTGGGCATGATGCATGCACTCCACCAGTCTTTCCTGCGGTATGTAATCGAAAATGCTCAACAACCAGTCATGTCCAGCTTGCGGGGAAGAGTCTACCCACAAGTACATAGGGCCCGACCGCTTTGCCATGACTTCACGAAAAGCGATAGCAAATGCCGCGTCCAGCACCACCTGCAAAACAGGGTGAAAGGCTTGTGGGCACAGTTGGGCCTGGAGGAAAAACAACAGTTAGGGCCAGGGGAAAGAGATCATGTTTAAGCCCATGGACCCCTAGTTCAAACACAACAAACTACTGCAGGATTACTATTTTCATCTTTCAATCATCCCTCACACCTGATACCTTGAGACTGTTGTCTTTGACGCGGGTTCAAACATGATTGATCTTGCAAAGGATCGAAGATGGCTTGGAACAAAGCCGTCAATGACTGCGCTTTGTATCAAAGCCAACTGCCCCCGATTGCGCAAGTGTCGTGCTGCTCTGATGGAATCAATGATCAATGCTGGATTCATGGCAGCTCTTGGGGCTCTAGAAACATTCTCCTTTGACATTGCTTGGGAAAAAACTTGAAGCCCTTCCAATGCTTCCTCCAACTTGATTCGTTGCTCTTCTTCAATGGCACTGGGATCTACAACCACACCCGCATCTGAGACACCTGAGAGCAACACAGAACTGTGCTCCCGAATCTTCTGGATCAAAAAAGACGCTGACTGCTCAGTGAGTGGCAAGTGGGGCGGCTGATGAAATTGATGCCTGCAATTCCACAAGCGTGACATTTCCTCCTGAGATGGCCAATTCATGCGCTCTTGGATTTTGCGAAGCACATTCAACAATCCATGCCCGCCAGAGCGATGCGAGCCCCTGGAATAATGAAACAACAACGACTTCCATTTGCCAACCTTTATCAATGACAATACAACCTCTGGCACCCACAAAACAGGAATTTGGTTGCAATCCCCCACAGCGTGCAATGCCTCGTCATCTACTAAGTTGAAACATTCCAAATCCACATCCGTTGCTGGCAAAAAAATCCAATCCTGCAGGTTGACTTTGGTAGATGAAATGCCTTGACAATCTGATTTCCTCGCATAGATGGCAACTGGTTCTGCAAGTGAAAAAAAACGTTGCACCTCTACTGTGTAGCATGCCTCTGGTCTGCCCCAATATCGCCACAACAGGTCAGATTCCAAATCAAAAGGTGTGAGATTTCCTGAATATATGATGCCTGCACCCAAAACAGCCAAGCCCACTACATTAGCATGTTGAATTTGAGCTGCCGAACCACGCCCCAATCGTCGCAAGAGGTCACTTGTACTATAAGTTTTCACACGGTCAAGAAACCATGATGGCTCAGGAAGGTACATAGGCACTCTGGTGCTTTTGGAATCCCTTTGCCGTCTAGCTCCATTCCGGTACCCTGCTAGAAAGACAGCCATCACAGCTATCAAAATTGAAAGCGCTCAAAGTGGCCTACAATTGGTTTTTACCACTTGGAAAAGATTCAGCCAAAATGTCACTGCCAACATCAGATTGAACATCCACATTCAAATCAAAATGTGGTCATACTGCACATGTTCCAGCAAACCGCCCACTCTGTCTGGGTTGGCGCACAATGGAAGGATTTGCAGAGAAGAGGGCGCCCCTGGACCAGCAAGCAACAACGGGACAAGTCTAGCAGCAGGAAAGACAGTTTAGCAAAAACATGATAAGGTAATTTGATTTCATGAAACACTTAGGTTTTGATGGCATCTTCTACACGCAAACAGTCCCATGGCCAATCTTTGATGGCGCCTGGTGCTTTGCTTCGAAGGAGAGCCCTTTGTCCAAGCCTGACAATGCTTGGCAATCAAGAGCCGGCCCTTGCCAACAATATTACCCCTGACAAAACATTGAAGGAAGCATTGACTCATACATTACCACACATCAATCTGTTCAAAGTTAAAACCATCTTTCATACATAAACATGTAGACTTGAGCTTTACTAAAGCTAGCCCTCTGTGTATCACTTATCGCCTTCTGGTTGATGAAGTCAGTGAGTCGTCGGGTTGGTCCTGTGGCCAGAAATTTTGTATCTGCAGGTGTGGACAAAATTAAATCTTGACACCATCAAGTTTAGGCTCTACAAACTACAAACCTTAGCCAAAACCTGTCATGTGGTTAAGGTATGGTGCTGGACACGGAAATCACAAGCAGCTTTTGACACAGTCCTTCCACTTCCTTCCAGAAGTAAACCCCGCAGACTCTGCCAAAGAAGGTGACATGACCTAGGCCGAGATGGTATGATATGACAGTCATGCCCCCTTCACGTTTTGAAACCTCTTCAATCTTTCTTCAAAAGCATCCATCTGTTTTGCTAGCTTGGGAATTTGAACGAAGCCACAGGTCACATGGCAAACTGGAGAAAGAAGGGAAGGGATCAATGGCTTTGACCTGACCCCAAAAAATGCAAAAAAGGGCTGCTACCCAAAATCTACAAAAGCAATGTTTTGAACATTCTTATTGGAAAAAGCCATAGTAGCATGGCAGCACCTCCTACTTGTAAGATTCAAAGCTCAGCATCGTCTGGCCATGTGGGGGTTTTGTTAGATACATCAACTTCGGAATCAGAAGTGGCAACTTCCACCCACACTGACACCAAAGACTCCTCAGAATCAGATTCAGAATCCACCTGAATGGGCTCACAATTCAACTCTGCGGGGGCGTCACACTTTGCTCGCTTTGCCAAAGGAACGCTCGATGAACGCATACCTATTCAACAGTTTCTCTTGGAAAGAAGGTTCAAGGAAAGGCTGCATTAAAATAGAACAGAATGGTCTAGTTTCTGAAAACTCTTGCAACACAAATTCCCCATATTTTAAAGTTTAGACACTGTCATCACTGTCATCAGTCTCTGTTGAAGAAATGCCAGGAGAGCTATTGCGCAACTCATCATGATCTTCACGACATTTCAATCGGTAGGGGAGGCGCAAAACATCTGGGTCAGGTGTTTTTCCAGCCATGTGGAAACCAGCGTGTCCAAGGGCTTTCCTTTCAGGCCAAAGAGTCAACCCATGATTGCTGGCAAAAAACAATTGTAGAAGAGTTGACATTTAAAGTCACCCAAATTTCCAACCCTCAAAAAAATTGACCAAAACAAAATGTAAAATATGGTTCCAACTCTGAATGTTTAAGCAAAAGTCATTTCCTCATCGCCAGACATCAAATACATCTCCAGCAAATGCAACTTGACTTCCCGCTTCCGTTGGATACGAGCTCTATCTAACGCTGTAAGGTGCTCAGTCATATGAAAAGGAGGTTCTAGCCAAGGCGGTTGGGGGCGTGTCAGGCCACCCATGCACGCTGCAACAATGGGTTGGGGTTCTGGTCGACTGACTGCCATCTTCTAAGTACGTTCAATCCTAGCAGTTGAGCCTCCAATGCTGAAAAAAATGCCACCACTTTCACATCCAACTCTCAAACACAGCTCTGCCAACCATCTGGGATACTGGGATACCGTACCATGCCACTCCCACATTCATTTGCCCCATGTGGAGCGCTGGGCTGCGTGAAATGCCAGGTTTTTTTGCTATCTAGCTATGTGGAAGAATACAAAATGCTTTGAAAATTATCAAACCTAAACTTTCCAAAACTAAGCCTGCAGGTCCTGGGTGCTTTTGTTGCCCTGAGGTGTTTGGGTCTTAGCTTGGTTTGGCTTCATACCCTACCTACACTGATCCTTTCCAGCCAATGGCGTGGCCATGAAGTTGAACAATGGATACACACTTCCAACAGAATTGCGTCAGATCAAAAAGAAAAACAACTGACCAAAACCCCTATTCAACTGTAAGGATGTTTGAGAAATGAAAATTGCCATTCAAAATTGCATCAAACATTCTGCCCGCATGAAATTGCACCAGGTGTGAAAAAAAAAAACAAGCAAACCAAATAGTTTGTAGAATCTGAATAGTTATTCTGTTGGTTATTGGCCTTTCACTTATTCAGTCTTTTCTGCTCTCTGGGTTCACGTCGGCTTTTGAACACATCACTGTCACAATCTATCACCACCTGCTTGGTTACAGCAAGCCCACCTTTGGTCAACTACAGTGGCAAGTTGCACCCAGTCTTTTTCTGTTCTCTCTTATTCCTGTTTGCTTGGAACCATCTCCAGGAATCCCTTTTTTGAAAAAGCAACTCTGGCTGTGAGCAACTGCAGTTGCAATCAATTAGTTTTTCTTGTTTCATGGTTTTTTGAACAGAGCCATGCACAAATCCTGAAGCAAAGTATGCTTCACTACCAGTAACATCCTTAACCATTACTTCAGGGATACTAAGCAGGCATCTGGAAACCTAACATGCACATGAAGGGAAAAAGTGAAGGTTTTTGAGTAAAACTGATGGGGTGCTCCCTACGAAAAAGGCTGGAAATTTTCAAAAAAAGCAACTTCTGTTTATGAAGGGCAATCTGTGCACATGAAAGGAAAAAGTGAAGGTTTTTGAGTAAAACTGATAGGATGCCCCCTACGAAAAAAAGCTGGAAAATCACCAAGAAAGCAACTTCTGTTTATGAAGGGCAATCTGTGCCCATGAAGAGGAAAAGTAAGATTTTTTGACTAAAACTGATAGGGGGCCTCCTACGAAAAAGACTGGAAAACCACCAAAAAAGCAACTTGTGTTTATGAAGGGCAATCTGTGC
>DF242349.1:4801-36327 GCA_000507305.1 Breviolum minutum Mf 1.05b.01 | reverse complement strand
GTATTATATAATAAAAAAAAAATCTTATAAAAAGTTTAATTCAAAAAAAAATAAAAATAGTAAAAATAAAATAATTTAATATTATTATTAGTAAAATAAACCAATTTTATTGTTTTAAATAAATTTTATTTTTTAATAAAAAATATAAATTTAAAAAAATATAAATTTTATTTTATATTTTAAATCTTTTTTCTCATAATTTAGTTTTAGTATTTAATTTTAGCAATATATATTTATAATTATAATTAATAATTATATTTAATTAATATTTATATCATAATATTTAAATAAAAGATTATATTTATATTATAATATTTAAATAAAAGATATTTTTTTTATAAAAATATTAATTATTAAAAAAATAGGAATAATTTTTCGGAATTATTTTAAGTCTTCCCAAACCTTTATAATCCTACAGAAACCTTTCCGAAACCTTTGCCGGAACTTTCCCAAATCAATGTACCTTTTAATAATCCAAATGGAACCTCTCTGGAACTGCACCTGTACTAGAAAGGCGTCCGGAGCCTCATCGTCCTTTTCCAACCCGCTGCTTGAACCACCTTCGAACCGTTTGTAAATTTGCTGCAGACCCCAAAGCTTTCGGTTGGGGAACCATTCAGAATCAAACCGCCATGGGAAGCTATCCAGGAACCCCACAACACATCCTGAAGCCAACGCAACACGGCTTTGCGCACTGCTCAGCACCATTCACCGCAATCAATCTTTTTCATTCCCGGAATCTCAGCCCTCTTTTGGGGTTTATAATCTGCTTCGTGTGAAGATCCGGCTGGTCCGCCAGGATAAAACAGCCCGCTCAAAATAGCATCTGGCCAAAAGTGATGAGGTCAGCATCTTACCTTTGAGGTAGGAGTGGAAGGCACTGGGACTGCACGGCCCCATCTTTCTCCTGGTCGTTTTTATCACTACTCAGAGGAAGCCAATTGCTTACTTTGCCCAAACTCACTTTTGTAATTCCTGCGAGCGCGTTCTCCACAAGCACAAAGTCCAATTCGAGCTCATCTTTTCCTGCATTCTCAACACAGAGTTGTGAAGGAATACCTGCAGGATCAGTGCTGTAAGCGTAGCCATATTCCTTTCCAGGTTCAAAGTCATCATCTGAAGAGCTCATCTGAGTCCACACAGGATTCCACGCAATTCCTTCTTCAGTGACTCCCTTGAGCCCTGCAAAAATTTTATCGTCGCTGCCCGAGTGGCTGCCGTCCTTCACTTTGAAGGTGAGGCGAAACTGCGAAGGTAGCCGCATCATAAACCACGTCGCAGGTGGCCAGTTGGCACTTCAAGTTGCCAGCCTGGCGTGGCGTGCTTTGGCGATCGAAGCTCCATTTTTGAGGGGGTGCAGGAGCAAAACGGCAAAGCTTCGCAACTTAATCTAACCCATCCTAGCCTCCTTCCCCTCTGGCCACTTGCATGCGCTTTTCCCATCCTCCCATATCCGCCTTTACAACTGATTCGGTTCATTTCTGCGCAATTCAGAAATTCCTCGACTTTTTTTTTCCGAGAGAATGGATGAGCATATTCTGTCGAATAGTTTGAGGTCTATTATATGGTTGAGTGGGATGCTCCCTCTCGAATTTGCATGCGATCGTTTCACCTCGAACCAAACTGGTTTTCCCCGCTTGGTGTTAAACATGTGCTGTAGTTTCTATGCTAGGATTAGAAAACCCCACATCACACTCACTCAAACCATTTCCTTTGTCTCCCTGCCTGCGGCTTCAGAATGTCCCCGCTTGCACACGCTGTAGCCTTGCTACAAGTCGCGCGCTGTGAGTCCAAGCAGCAACCAACGCAATCCTCATTACCCTGTTGAGGGCATGCTGTACCTGTCGTTCCATTTGCGAGAGTGCCACCTTTGAGCGTACAAAAGCACTGCTTGGGAATGCAATTATTGGGGGGTGTCCAATAATTGCCAGGATACTTCGACACGCACTCGGCTTCAAGCGAGGCATAGTGTTGCTCACGCATTGCTGCAGAGACATTCTGCGCAAACTTGATGAGGTACTGCATGTTTCTTGTTGTAGTGCACGCGGCCTCCTGCAATTGTAATGGCACAGAACTGGTGGTGAGATTGTAGCTCTGGAGAAGTTTTGTGACCCATGTAGAGCACAAAGCTTGAGATAGATATGGATCTTCTACAAACATCCATAAGCCCACACAGCGCGTCAAATCTCGCTCGATGACTTTCCAATTGGAATTGAAGTGCTCGTCCAAACTCCGGCGCCAATCCAATGGTGAGACTCCTTCTGCACCACCCTGCCAGACCTGTTGCACGTTCATGGTGGCATTCTTCATAGCAATGAGTGTTTCCTCTTTTGCTCCGGATGTCGTGTTGCTCCCGGAACTTTTTCCATTGCTACTTCCTTGGCCCCCAGCTGCTCCACCGCTTACTCCTTTATATTGACCTGCAGCATTGACATCATAAGCCCAGCTTTTAGAAACAGCATTGTTGATGTATGACGTTGCCGCTTGTTCCACATCCAAGCGCTCCTCATTCACAGTGCTTACGTAGCTGGCAGTGATTCGCCACCATCCACCCAAGGTCACTTTGGGACAAACGTGAGTCCCATAATCATAGATCAACGAAAGAAGCAGCTGCTCTTCAGAGGATGTGGGATTCAGCAAGGCCTTCACATCTGGCTCATAGACTTCATACATACTCTGCACAGCTTTCGAAGGTTTTGTAGGCTCCCAAGATATCATATAGTATCTCCACTCCCGCTTCAAGTACTCAGTGGGCACACTCTGGTTTTGAATCCGAGCATCATTCATCCCTCTTGCAGCTTCCACGGCTGAAAGCATTCCCGTCTGCAGCGTCCCTTTATTCCACCATTTCATGATACTGGAGTGCGTTTTAAAACTGGCCGGAGTAACTGTTAGCTCAAGCAGAACCTGTGTCCACTTGTCTCCACCCCACCAGGCGCCTGGTCTGGAAGTTGAGACTTTCACGCCCAGCCGCTCAACGCCAGCCATGCTCGCAAAGTAATTCACTGCAGCATCTTCAAATGATGACTGGGTTGGGTTGTTTGCAAAAGCGTTCCAATTTATGTTGGTCAAAATAGCTGTTAGGCCCAAAGTCATGTTGGTCTCACCTCCTGTGTTGTTTGTGTTGTTTGTGGGTTTAGAATCAGAGCTCTGAAGCCACTTGTAGCAGTTCGACGAGTCCATAGACTCGCAAATTGCATAGGAAGCTTCATCACAGCGAGACTGGAATTGCGGAGAGAGCTGCAGCATGCCCTCACTGATCGCCAAGGTCCTTTTCGGTTGGAAGAAATATTGAGATTTGTACAAACTGCTGATCTTTTTCTTCATCTTCTCCGACTGAGAATTATGACGATCATCTGCAGATCCACCAGACTTGGAGTTGCTCTGACCACCAGAACCTCCACCACCTGGAGATGATTTTTGTGAGAGGAAAACACCAATGAATTCAGCGAACCATCAACCCTGTACCAACGCAAATACTCTTGGCAAAGCATGCAAAAACAGGTTTTACTGGAGAAAAAACCGCACATTGCGCACAAAAAATAATCGTGGAGGGAGTCAATTTCCTCAGGGTGGGGACAGAACTTGTGGAAAGGATACCATGGGAATACCGTGATGCAAATGAGGCAGAGTTATATACATTCTCTGCAGTTTCGGGTCAGGCACTGCTCATTCTCATGCCCTGATGTTTCAAAATTCACTCGACTCACAGGACTAAGTTGCGCACTGAAACCGCTGCTCGCGATGTCCATCCCTGCTTGCCAGCTGTCTACAGAAGATGAAAAGGCACTTTGCCCATAAGCTTCCACCATGCCGTTGGCATATTGGATGTCACTGGCAAACTCCGATTCCAAATACATCTCCTGCAACTGGTCGATTCGAAGCGGGATCGAAACGGGAACAGACTTTGTTGTACACGTACACAGGAGCACGCCAGAAACCTTGTGGATAGTCATGACCAAAATCCGAGAAGCAAGAAACTAAAGTCACTTTTGGAAAGTCATTCCCCAAGAGCTGGAAACTTGTGGTCTTCAGAGTCTTCAGCCATTCTTAACCAGGCTTATTTTGTTTTTTTGTTTGAGTCCTGACTATTCACTTCAGGATGCATCTCATAGAGCTGCATGAGTTGATCCTCAGGCATCTGCGCATACGACGATTTGAATTCGATGGCTGGGCCTCGCAGTTCACCGCCGATCATCAAGGCAATGCCGCGGAAGACGCCGTTGAAGGAGATGAGTTGGCTGGGTAAAAGCTGGCTTCCACCCACAAAACCACCAGAGGCAATGGCAGCATTCAGAGATGTCTTTGCAGAGTCAGTGCTCAAATCTGCCTCTTCCACTGAGATGGCACTCAGTTGGGCGAGCACATCGTTCATCTGCTGCTGCGCTTGGGCGCTAACGTGGCCCTGGCCATTGGCTACCACCTGCCTCAGTGCAAATAAGCCGGCAACTCGGCAACTTGCTTTGACGGAAAGGTACTTCAAGCAGGCACAGTCCGCGTGAAGATGAAACCCAATGAGTGTAAGGATCAAGCAACACCCATCAATTGACAGCAAACTCATGACAACAGTCAAAGCGAGATGGATCAAACGACATGGAGCAAAGTGGAGTGAAATTGATACCGTTCTTTGACTTTGAACATGTGGCATAATTAGTGGTCTTGCCAAAACATCCCATGAAACACCTGAAATATCAAAAAAAAGGTGCCAAAAAACCATTGGTAAAAGGCAAAATAGACCCAAACCCGTGGGTTTTAAAGGGATTCCTTTTTGACCCACAGAGAATAACGATCTATGCAGCTTTCAGTTGCTCCATCTCCTGTCTCGCTTGCGCTAGTTTCGCTGCCATCGCCTCAGTCTGCGCCTTCACCTTGGCAGCCTCCTCGGCGGCGCTCGGCACCAGACTCGCCTGGCAGTGACCGGGGTGGTTTGCGGCATCGGCCGGAAAGCTGGCACCAGGTTCAACAGGTTCAAAGCCAAACAAAGGCTCCGCACTAAGGAAAGGTTCCACATAAGCCAAATACACTATCATACTTAGCCGTAAGGTTTGAGATTTGAAAATATTAGAGCTTCCAAAAGATGTTTTCGTTTTCATTTCCACACCATTTGATACAAAGGGCCCTGTTTTTGGAGCGGTTTGCTTAGTTGCAAGAAGAGCAGCGCAGTTGTTGGGGTTTTCACATGTCCTTTGCTTTAAAGGAAAGGACAAAAGTCGTTGGGATCCACATGCTTTCAGCTGCTTTCATACCACTCCAATGATTATGGGCTTGTAGAGAGGTCCAGCCTGAGCGGCTGCTGCCTGGTGGGTCTCTGCAGTTGCTTGTGCCTGGGTCAACTTGTTCCTCGCCATTGTTGAGACAGGCCCTGCCCCAAATATGTCCTTGGAGCTTTGCCGAATGAGCTGCGAGGACTTGTAGATGCCCTTTTCCTTAGATGCTTCTGGGTGTCAAATGGCCTTGAGTCTCCACCGACTTCAAGTGACAAGTTCGCGGAAGTTCTCAAAAAGTCCAACCAAAAAAACACCAAAGAGCCAATTTGTGAGTCCCGAATCCCAAGCAAGTTTTGAACACACCAAAATCAACACACCAAAAGCCATGTTCTGCAAAAGGTCTTGGAGATTCTTTAGGGATGCTTCTTGCCCCTCAGCTGTCTGCCCTGAAGTCCGAACGAAATTCACCACGTCTGCATCCAGATTCTCCTCATTCTTGAAGAACACTTCAAGTGAAGCTCCCTTGTCTGGCACATCATCGTCGTCCTTGGTTTGCTCCTTTGAGAGCGCACTCCCCACCAAGAAGAATTGGAAGCAACAATCATACGGAGGTGTGGTGCAATCGGCTTCACATAATTTATCAGCTTGCAACCAACCTTTCATGTGCAACTGAGCATGTGCTTCTTCCCGCGCTTCACGAAAGTTTTTTGCCACAAAGGGCCAAAGATATCCACCCTTGCTTTTGAACGTCACCGTCTGCTTCGGAGCTGACAACGTGGTGGAAGTCGTGGAAGTCGTGGTAGTTGCAATCATGGCCAGCTGCATTGTGACCACATCCTCTGTCTCACACTTGGTTTCAACGCAGGCCGCGTTGAGGTAATGCAAGAAGGGCAAGAACAAAAGAGGCGAGGTGATAAACCTCAACATCCCAATTGCACTTTGTCCCAGGCTACCTGGCTACCTACGCTCAAAATTGCAACCAAAATGGCTGGACGCATTTTGCTTCTCATGTTTTTTTCCAAACTTCCAAACATCCACATCTGCAGTCCATCATGTCCATTCAAAGATTCCAGCGGTGCCAAGCCAAGGTCACTTTTTGCCAACTCAGCTCTCGGTCTCTGCGGCACCTCCCCGGCCTACTGCTAATACTAAGCACCTAAGATGTTTACCGAGCGGCTTCATTCGTGGGACACGACGAAATTGTGAAGACGGCAAGAATATATGCCTACGCCTTCCCTTTCACCCCTTGGTCTCTTTGAGGATTTTTCCGGCCTAGAGGTTGCATCCTCAAGCCACTCTCTCTAGGCTCGACAGCATGGACTTCAACACCTGGGGAAACACTCGCGAATGGCAAAGCCAGGACACAAAAATCTGAAGCAGCAGGAAACGGAACAAAAAACATTTTGCGAATTGTCGGGAGAGAGAGGGAGAAAAAGAAAAACTTGGAAATTGTCATGGTGAAGTCAGGTTTTAACTTCCGTGGAGGCTCATAGAAAAAACATTGGAAGCGAGTGATGCAATGACTCTCTGCATAAATCATCGATGAAGCCATCACAGCTGTGACTCAGAGTCAGCAGCAGGAGATGGATACATAGCATACGTATGTATATATATATATACATATGTAGCTGCATATGTGAATATACATACATAACCACATACTAAATGTGTACGTATATATAGACTATATTACAAAAAATTGTGCCAGCATAGACCCCAAATACCATGGAAAGGTATCAGCCATTTCCGCAATTTGTTAAACAGATTCAAAATATACAAATGTCAAGTTTTATAAGTGTAGATATTCAGAGGCAAGACACTAACATAAATACAAATATACTAAGTACTTAAAATGTATTTAAGACAGAAACAAAACTATGCATAAAGAATTTCATGAGCGTCGAGGCAGACAGTGAATGACAACGTCATGGAAACAAAAGACTGTGGGTTGTATGCCAACATGTTGGTTTAACACTACTGTACGAATCCAGGTGCTAGCCCCCCCAAAACGAATTAAAATCTCTGCAAGCCCTCACCCTTGCACACATCGACGACACTTCCGACGACACCCTACCCAACAGCCCTCCGACCAAAACGAATCAAAATCTGCGACCCTCACCCCTATACTTGAAGTAAGAAATCCTATCTAAAGCTATTTGTGAAAAAACAACCAAGTGTGATCCTATTCCTGCAAAGTTAAGCCAAAGAAGCAAAAGGAGAATCCTTGCCTGCCAATCTGTAAAGAACACTGCTCTTTGGCTCAAGAATGTGACTTTCGTGATGCGTCTTATTGCAGCCAAAGCGCCATGCTTCTCCAAGATTGCATGCATTGGAATGTCAAGATTTGCAACACCCTCCGGCGTCAACAAGATCAGAAGATCGGCCTTCCGATCAAAAAGAAATGCATAGAATTTGCAGAATTGGGCATGTTCCCAAATACGCTAACACCTGCTATGCACTTTTTACAACTTGTTGCGCAAATATCCGGCCTTTGCAAGTCTTGCAGCTGCCGCGGCTGATTGGATAAAAGGTAGAGAATCAGGAGTCATCTTTCCACTGTCGTATGATGATACCAGAGCAAATTTACCAGTCTGAGGCACCATATTAGCAGAAGCTTCGACATCAAAACAAGAAACTTGTTCCAAGCTGCTTCTATCTTTTCTGTTTTCTTTTTTGCCGTTGCAGCAGCCTTTGCAAAGCTGCTTGGCGTGCAGACGCGTCTGGATCAACGCAGCAGAGTCGACACGGCCACATGATCGGTTTGTCCCACTTGTCCAACATTCACATCTCACGCAAGGAGCTAGTGTCAAGAATATCAGCACCAGTCCTTTGGGTTTGCCTGCTTGCTGGGCCTCTAAAAACATGCATGTTGCTAAACAACAATGGGACGTTCCATAGACATTATCAGTAGCTGTACAAGGCATCTGCCATTTTTAAGGTTAGCTTTCGAAATATTATGATGTATTGGAAACTTGGAAGATGTGAAGGTGTGTTTTATCAAATGTAATTGTCAGTATATTCTGCTTGGTAGTTTGAAACAACCTTCGAAGAATCCAACACAAGGCACGGTCCTGGAACACCCACCAACATGGAGTTTCAGCATCGGAAGTATAACCTTTGAGCTTCAAAACGCTGCCTTAACATATGAAGTCTATCGAAGTATATACTGGCAATCCGTCTTCATGCGTTGAGCACCTTTCCAGGAGGTAAATCCATGTTCTGACAAACGAGGTTGTTGCTTGTGTTCTGCTGTGGCGGCATGGCTGCAATGACCAAATCCTTGCAAATCAGCTGAGTTTCTCATCGACTTGTTCAACGCACATACTTATCATACTTCACATGCCAAACTAGGCACGGTGAAACTGGAACAGAACCGGCCAATGATACCACGCTAAAAGGTCTACTTCGGCGAAAACTAAAGGAAATAAAATCTCAAAGGGCCGACCGTCTAGCTGGGTAGTAGAGCCTTGGAACGGGCCGCCTCTCAGACTCTCTGACACGATGAAATGGCTCAAGGCAATGATGCAATTTAAGACTTTCCAACACCAAACGCACATATGTGTCGTGAGCCAGCGGAAAGGATAAGATAGAATATTCAGGAAATTCCATACGTGCTCATTACATTAATGAGTTGTCCTAGTTTTCCTCATTAACCAATCCAGATGAACAGGTAGGACAAAAGCATGAAACATTGTGAAGCACGTTTGCTGTACATGAACCCTGCCAAGATGCAATCGTTGAACATCTGGCCGAGACTTGCCCCAGGGTAATGACTTCATTTTGATAACGACCTGGATCCAGTCAGAACCAGAAATTCCATGATGCCAACCGATGCCGACCGATGCCCAGCTCTGCCACTCAGAAACTAAGTGCAAAGTGGGATCACAATGCATGACAGGAGTGAAAACATAAAATGGTTGTCCAGGCCATGAAAAAGGGATACATTACATATGATATACATATAATATATGATATGTATCTAAGTAATTCTAAGTATATGTATATACAGTATACCAAATATGTATATATATATATATACATGTATATATTTGAATGCAATGGGTTCACCGCAAGACAGCGCTGCCTCTGCATCCAGAGCAGACTGGTTGATTTCATCCCAGATTGACCCTCTCTCAGGAAAAGGCAGTGACAACCATTCCTCCTCGGAAAACTGCTTGAAAATTGAAGCAGAACATTGACCGATTGACCCAATTGACTCTCCGCTTCATTTCTTTGCAAACCGATTGTGGAGCTCCGTACAACTTCAGTGCAGTCGATTTGATCTGCGTGCTGAGCGTCTCTGGAGAACCATCGAGCATCTGCGATCTCGCCTGCACAGAAAGTGTTGTTTCTTGTTCGTGAATTTTAGTCGTCTCAGCATCGCACCATGAGTTCCATAGCAGAAACAGCTGAAACACTCTGAAACATCCTGGTAATGATGCTAGAGTCTAGAGTGTCTGAGAACACGACTCTGACACATTTGTATCTCCGTAGTCTTTGCTTGGCACTTCACCACAAAGAAAAGGTTGCTTTTGTTTGCCTGAGAGAGCTCTTGCTTAATTAGCCATGGAGCAAAACCAGATTCACTCAGGCAAGAGGAACTAGCATGAAGTCTCCACTCGCTTTGTTGTGAGGTCAAACTTCAGGGGCTCATCTAGTGCTACCAGGGAGCATGTGCAAGATTGCCACCTTGATTGAGCAAATGGAGAACATAGCTGTCTTTGACATATTTCAAAGGTCAAATTGAAGAATACTGAAGCAAACACAGCTGACCAGCAAACAGATCATCCCTCTGGCGAATCTGAAGTTCAAACGTCTAGTGAAGGCACGTGAAGGCAACATGCAACATGCGCACATAATCGTACGTGGATATGAATTCAACCTGATGCCTGGAACCCCAAACAACCATTTATAAATGGTTGTTTCAATTGGATGATTCCAAATCTTTATATAGAAAATGGTTGTTTCACCAAACATCCATTTATAAATAGTTGTTTGGGGTTCCAGGTGGTAGGAATGCATGCTGATTCAATCATACGGAGTCACCGTTGACCGGCCCAATCCAATGCTCAAAAATAGCAAACAGGGCAACAACGTATTTAGATGTATTCAGTATGTGTATATACCTATACGTACGTATATATCTTTGTACCAGTACAGTAGCATTTTGCAGACTTTTTCATGTTGAGAAAACAAGAAGGAAAGAATTCCTTGATTCTGCAATCACGAAATGTATTGCTTACCTTTAGGAGAAGACAGAATAGTGCCGAAGGTGCACAATCAAACAAATTACGCGCAGAAAAGTTCCCGATACATCTATCCAGTACGAAAACTTTGTATGATTATCCCGAAAAATTATATAATTGTGTACCCCAAATGAAGCTTTTTGCCCATTTTTGCATTTTCGCCGAGGGGAGGGTTTTCTTATTGCAACCCCAACATTAGGTACACCATGGTACTATATGTTTTGGGCTTTGGGTGTCTTGTAGTATTGCTCTCACCAGCTCAGGCAGCCCGGCCATGACTCATCGTGAACGCCCCGAAGCTCTCGAAGGTAGCATCGATGCCAGTTTCCTCTGAACAGATCGTCCCATTCAATGTTGAACGACATTGAAGGCAATTGAACAGGGCTGCCGGATCAAAACGATGTTCCAAAAACAAGGACAAAAGATGATTGATCTGGCATCCAGTAAAATAATCCAACCAAAAACCGTGTTGTGGATACATCTTTCCTGTGAATAGAAGGACCGAAAAAGTTATTTATGGCAAATCCATGATACAAAGCTTCAGCGCTGCATCTGCGAAGGGTTCTTTTGAAAAAAGGGCTGGCATCAAAGACTGTCCAACTAAAATCTGCCCAACGTAGACTGTCATCAAACACTGCCCAATTAGTTTGAACTCGTGTGCTGTGGGTAGACTAAAAAGCTGCATGTTGCCTCCTTGACTTCTCGCACCGCAGCTTCGTGAAGATCCTGGGAGAAACAAATGCAACACCAGAACAATTGCTAGATGGTCCACTCCCACAGCACAGCACATGACAGCTTTAGCCGCAAAAAAGTCACATCTGGCCTCACCAGCGTCAACCATACCAGTAGGAATCTTCCACATTCCAAATTTTGCGGCTGGTCCAGATTTTTCTCGAACGAGAAGTACCTTGCCCTGTGCAAGCAGCCAAATATTAAAGTCAAGCACGTTTCATATCCTTTCATACCTTTTCCATATCTTTTCCACCCGTTTCCCACCGACATGATCAACCCCGGTGGCCCGTGTCGGCTTTGCCAACCTCGCCTCAGAGTTCGTTACCAGCGCACCTACTCCAATTGTATGGCTTGCATTTGCTGGCAAAGTATTCGGTGAATCTGGCAACCTGATGCAACTTCGATGCATTCGGTGATAGACTTGAAAACCAATGCAAGGCCTCTTTGCTCAGGTTTCAATCCTTGTCCACAAGATACTTCGTTCCTCCCTTGACTTGGCACCTTCTACTTGGTCTCCATTTGAGCAGTTTCTCCCACAGTACACAAAGCAATGCAAGGCACAGCAAATAAGTACAGAATCCTTCATGCAAGCAGCCACTTTGTCATCATAATGTAGTCTTTTTCTGCCTCGGGTTTCTGGGGGGTTGTGATGATGCAGCTATATTGAGGAGTCACTGCAAGTGCTAGTAGCTGCCAGTAACTGACTCACTCCTCTCTCTGACGAATCGAGTGACGTGATGATATTCAAAACCAAACTCAGACGCGGCAATTGGCACAAGCTTGGCAGCACCAATGTCCAAATGAAGCCACCTCGACCGGCCCCGAATCCCCCAACAAAGACCTTTGTTTCTCACTGATATCGTACTGATGAAATTTGTCAAACAAAAAGACACAGACTAAGGACTGCACACGCCACGCTTGCCTTGCTTCCTCCTGAATGATACAAGTCGTGACAAGACCAGTTGCATTTGCACTTTGAACTCGTAGCGAATCTGGCCAGCAGCACCATTCATCTAGCGAGGAGGCCTCGTAGATTTTGCAAGGAGTAGGGAAGAACTCATCAGCTTTGGAAAGATGGATCAAACCCTTGACTTGTTGATTGAGTCAATAGTCTCATCGTTAATGACAGCGACATACCCTGACTACTCCTTGTCGAGAAGCTATCACGCTACGGAATGCACTCTCCTCTGAAGGTATCGCTGCAGGATCTATGATGACTCCACCTGAGAGGAAAAAAAGTCAAACGATTGCCCAAATAACAAGAAACCCGAATGAAGCATCCTGATATCCTGCCTCCTGAGCATCCCACCATACAAGTCAAATTTGCAAGGTAGAGTCTTGCTACAACCTTGCGATGATCCTGAAATCCACAAAGCCTTGGTCCGCGGTTTTTGACAAACCCTTGTCAACAAATGCAAAAGAAGCACATGAATACCTTTGAATACAAAATAGTCGTAAACAGGATGTCACAACATCACCAAAATGCCAAAATGTGGGCGGTGGACGGTATACCATGAACATGTTTGGATGCAGGGCAGTCGATACTTTCAGCTACGCAACTGCCTGCTTGTCAGCCTCAGGGGTTCTCAAGTAGTGGAAACACTTGAAGCAACCCACATACCAAAAGCGAAAATCTCTGTCTGATGACAAGTTCAGGAGTGTGAGTCTGGCAACAAAGATAAAGGATTCAATTGGTCTCGGAATGAGATCAAGCTCCAACGGAAGGCAGCACGGGATTTAGCTGTGAACAACAAGGAGCACTGTCAGGAATAGCTACACCAAATTCTGCATGACATGCTGTGTTTCCAGTCAAGGGTAATCAAGAGAGAAGCTGGATGAAAACCAATCAAGAATCAAGATCAATAATCTTTGACTCTGTGACCAGTTGTAGTGTGAAATGATGACAAGCAACTCTGAAAGCAAAAGTAGAAGTTTGAAAGCATCTGCTTGTTGAGATCTATCAGAACTGTGCATGTAGTTGCTTTGTTTCGTAGACTTCAAAAAGTCATGTAAGCAGCGATTGCTGAACAAAAACACGGACACTGACAACTTCCAGGCAGGAACAGCCATTGAATAGTCAGTGTTGACATGAAAGCCTTAGGTAGGAGGACTTAGCCTGAGAAGAGTTGGGGGCCAGAGCTCACTTTGCCTTGGGGCATGCCCAAAAGCAAACTTGCAAGGGAAGAATTAAAAAACCATTTGCATTGAAAACAAATGATTGATTCTTTGAGCACTCAAAAGTTCGGGAACCCTTTGGGTGACTTTCCTCCGTGGTATAACCATGCCTTGTCGCGAGAGCTGCACGCTGCAGGTTTCATGTTGACCATGACCGTGCACACTGAGACTGCAGGGAGGGCCTCTGGCTTCAAATGAGCGCATCTGATACATATATATATACATATGCTTTATTTCTAAGGGAAACACATAAGTTTCAATGTGCGAATGTAAGTTTGCAAACAAACATCCTCTCCAAGAATTCAACACCAAAAGATCAACTCACTGGTCAGTTTGCAGTGTATTTCGCACGGACTGCCTTCACGCATGCACGAGGCACTGCAGCTAGCCGTCTCCAGGCCATAATATGTTGGGATGCAAGGAGCTGTTTATCTAACTTGACTTGGGAGACTTCCACATTCACCCAGAACATGAATGAAAGAACTGGACGGGAGGATAGGTACAGAACATAATGAACTTTAATATACCACAACTAAATACTCCATAGAATTCCTTTGCTAAGCCAAAAGCTTCCGTTCACCGAGAAAGAGCTGCTCGCTCTGACCCAATTCATAGAATCAATTTGAATTCATAGGCAAAATTTCCCATCGACGCCATCAAGTCATTTTGCCTCTCTTTGGTCCTGTCGAAAACTGGTGAAACTGACCTTTTGCCTCCACTTTTGGAGTTTGTGTGAGCTATACAGATGATGAGATTGGCTCAATTTCAATGAATGGCAACCTATTGAAGTCAAAGCCGATCAAAGCTAGTCTAGCGCAGCAGCAGAATCATCTCACTCCCAGTGTGGGCGTCCTTGCCTAAGTGCAGGAGCTTCGGTGCAGTTTACAAGCTCCACTTTTGTAGTGCTTGTGTGGCTATGAAACTTCAAGCAAATCCCTCCTTGCAGTCGAAGTCACGGAATGAGACTATATCTACAAAGACGAATCAATCAGATTCCACCAAAATAGACCAAACAATACTAGAAGTAAAAGCTCCTTCACTGCTATTCAATTCAGTGCAAGGTCTGACGTTGCTCACCGATTATTCTATCTGTAAACTAAATTACAAATATACAGTTTACCAGCTTCAAACAAACGCACCCTGTCATCCATCCCTGTATTCAGTGGCATGCAATTTTTGAGGCAAACAAACAAGCTAACAAAATTACTTGGACCGGCTAAGCCCACAACTACAGGAGAATGCAGCAAGCCTGAAGGAAGATTCTGTACATGCGCAAGGAGGACCACACTATCTGAACGTACAGTGCATAAGGGCAGTCAAGTGCCGTGCAGTGGAGTACAGTGAGTGCGATGCAGTGAGAGCAGAGCAGTGAGTGCAGTGCAACTGTTCAAAAAAAACAAAGACTGCCGCAAAATATGTACAGTAACTACAGTAGCATTTTTTGGGAGACTGGCATCAAAACTCGCAGCACTATTGAACTTGAACGGCATGCATACATTTCGAAAATCGCCACTAGATGCGACACCATTGGATATATATCATTCAGATTCAGTAGAGTCTGCAATCTTTAAACTTCTATTGCAGTCATAATGACTCGGCAATCTGTACAGCATCTGCCTTGGACAGCCCTCAATTAAATCATGCAATGCAATCATCGCGATTTCTTGGAAAGCACAAGCATTGCAGCATGAATTTTCATGTCTTCGTCTTGCTGAGCTTTGCAACAAATGACATTTGTTCTTGTCACAAGTACCCTTGCTTCCAGTGCAGGCATGCCTCTCCCTTCTTGTTGGGCTGGTCCTTGATCTCCGCCTCAGCCTCCGTCATTTCCTTCAGGTTGCTGTGCTAGCGCTGAGCTCTTCAGATGACTCTATGCAGTTCTGCAGCCGTCCTGAGAGAAGCCAGCTTGGACCAGCTCTCTCTCCAACTCTTCTGCCTTCAAAGCCACAATCTTCTGAGTGAAGTGTCTCAACAGCACCACACCAGCAAGGCATTCGTATAGTCAGATCTCCTGATATCTACACCGTTATGCATTAAGCCCGTCTGGCCGTCTTGCGACCACTTTCCTAAATCGAAATGAGGGCTTCCTGCGCCCGAAAGGCAGCATCCAAGGCAAAACAGGAAAATCCAAAATTATCAAACTTCAAGATAAATATTACAGTAAGTGATATTAAGAGATTCAGGGCAGCACTTAAAACAACAACTATATACTTAAGCATTCAATCGTTCGCATGCAGGTCTGGAAGAAATTTGCATGATACATGTACATCAGAGATTCTTTTCAGGATCCGCTAAGAGGAATTTAGCTCAAGGCCGAGGTGATGCCAGATTTTGCCAGAAGGGTGCACCGGGAAGGTTCCAAATCGAGTGTGTTTTAAGATGATGTGCGTAGCCACCAAGGGTATTCGCAAGTAGCAAAAAGCAATGATAAATGTGGCAGTACAACCTTGTTGTGTATATATTGTAGGAACTGGCATATGTTGTTGCCACTGTGTAGCCGCCTCGTTCCATACGGATTTAACTAAATCACCTCGCTTAAATTCAAAAACATACCTCGCACCTCGGCTGAGCTCGCTCCAAATCTTGCAGGTATATTCATTTTAATCTATCTGGAGTAACTCAAATACAACGTACGGGGACGGGGACTCGCTTCTTTGGGCCTACGCTCTGACTCTAGAACACTGCATTATGCTCTGAGCACGGTGCCTCTTTGGCTGCTTTTGTTGTCTTCTCCGCAATCGACTCTGAGTCGAGATCAATGGCCTATGACAAGAGCTTGAGACCAGTTTCAACATATTCCAACTAGAAGTGTTTCTCTGCACAAATGTCACAATGCAGCCTCGACGAGATCCGACACAAAGTCATGCAGCTGCATCGCGCCAATGAAGGATGCAGATCCCATGACCTGAATTCTGAGCAAAAAGTCCAACAGGAATGAAAAAAGGTTAAAAAAGAATGAAAGTGTGTCTGTATGTAAAGTATACATATTTGAATAACTACATTGTCATTGTGTATTTGCTTAGCAAAATTAATTGTCACGTCTTGGAGGCCAGGGATAGTGAAGCGCGAAATGGCGAAGGGTCCACCATACTTTTACCAGAATGACTTTGCATAGGTCTGTACCGTTGCCAACGTGACAATACCAAAACCAGGTGAGTCAAGATGATTACCGATTGCCACCTACCCAGTATCTTGTGCCATCCCTCATGTCTTGAGCTGTTTAGCGTCACTCATTTGCTTCGCCGCGTCGCCTGCTGTGCAGCTTCCTGAAGCCTTTCATAGTCGGAGCTCTCCAAGGCCTAAAAGGCATGTAGCCATGTGCTTGGAGCATGTCGTGTGAAGCCAAAATGGTCCAAAAATGTCCAAAGTCACCAAAAAGTGGATGTAAAGGCCTGCCGCATCTCCTGGACCTTCCTGCGGAGATCTGCTGGGTATTCACAGAGGAAAGCTCGCAACTGCTCCTCTGTCTGGTGGTTGCCCATTGCCCTGGCAGTCAAGAGCAATGCCTGAGAGGCCCTATGCAGTGAACCACCCATGCTTTGTTCCGCCTTGCAGAATCCACCCCTTTGTTCTTGCAGCGCGATTTTCTATATTTTTCCTGTATTGCTTTTGTACTCGCAAGGTTGCTACTAATTCGGAATATGACTCAGGAAAGTCACGTAAAAATGATAGCATCAAAACATCTCTAGAAACTTTCACTGGGCAAACTCGTCAGGTGACTTTGTCCAGTCCATGTGCTGAAGGACAAGATCTCTATGCGCGAGCTTGTCATTTGGCATCTGCCTGTCAGAGCCAGGGACATACCGTAGACTCGCCGTAGACATCGTAGACGCAGACATAGACAGTATCTTCTAGAACTCACTGCCAAAATGCCACGAAGACTCGGGAATTTGCCCAGCCTAGGGCCAGCAGTTTGCTGCGCCCACACATTCTTCGTCTGAGAATAAAAGCTGCGGTTTCCAAACATTCCCGTAAAACATAGAAAACATCCAAAAACGCTTTGAAGTTCTTGGCCTGGATTGGCAAAAGTGTTGCGACTTTGCGCGTTCCTTTGTTGAGATTTTTGAGCATTTTTCCAAGTAGATCCAAAACCAAACTGTGACGCAGATGTCAAGGCCTCTTCACAAGAGTCATGATATCGGATGGTTTCGCACCCTTTCAAACACGCTTCGACACAAAGTCGTCTAGAAAGCTCGTATGCACACGCTAAACCCAACATGTAAGTTGGAGTGAACAACTGCCAGTTCATTTAAAAATGCACAGTTTTGAACCCACAGTTCCCTGTCTGACTATCCTCTCCTATCCTCCATAGAATGAAAGGTCCACCTTTTGTAGACCAAATATTCAGTCGTCTCATATCTCGGGTTTATCGACGGAGGTTATGTTGGTGATCGGATTCCTGCATCGATTGGCTGGACAAGGTTCAAGGTGCATGGCCACGTGTAAAAAGCTGCAAAGCATCAAGAATTCAGTTTTGCACGTGCACCATATGTATCCCTAAACAGCCCGCAAACTCTCTTCCCCGGTCCAGTAGTAGAAGAATGTCACATCTCGTCTGGACTGCTTTCTCTCCCATGGAGGAGGTGGCTCTACCTGTATTTCGTGGGAGCTGATTGACACAACCACATACACATACTTACGCACAGACCGGCAGACCGGTGTTATATTATTCAAGTAGTTCTCGGGCGGGCCTGGGGCGGAAGTTTCAGGAAACAAAAAACTATAAATAGAATGCGCATACGGCCCCAACTAGTGCGATGTGGTGTCGTGCGCTGTGATGCGATGCGATGTGATGTGATGTGGTGTCGTGTCACGTCATGTCATGTCATGTGATCCGATGTCATGCCATGTGATGTGATGCCGTGTGATGTGATGCGGTTGTGATGCGATGTGGTTGTGCGATGTGGTTGGTTGTGCGGTCATGTTATGTGATGCGAAGTGGTTGTGTGATGTGGTGATTTGGAGGATGACGTGCAGTAAACTGCGGAGGGCCCATGTCGCAGTACTATGACTCCATACTTCAAAGTACTGCTCCGTACTACAAAGTATGATAAACTACCAAACTATTACAAAGTACTACCCCGAACTACCCCGAACTAATCGGTACTATAAAGAACTACCCAATCCCACCAAGTACCGCTCTCCAGTACAAAATACTACTCCATCTACAAAGCACGACAAAGTACTACAAAGTAGTACTACTCCGCACTCCGTACCACAAAGCACTACTCCGTACTACAAAATACTACAATGTAGTGCTCCTGACTACAACAAAGTACTACTCCGTACTCCATAGTACAAAAGACTACAAAGACTACTCCATGCGACAAAGCGCCACTCCGTACTAGGGGAAACTAACCCGGGCAAAGTACTACTCTTTACTACTACAAAGTACTACTCAGTACTACAAAGTACTACAAAGTTCTACTCCGTCCTACAAAGTACTTCTCCGTACTAGTCTGTCCCGCTAAGTAATACAAAGCACGAAGTATTACTTCGTATCACAAAGCATTGCCCGTACAAAAGCAACTACACAATGTAACTACGACATTCATCATAACACATGCAACGTCCAGTACAGTGCCCAGAGAAATCCATTGGATGCAAAATGTAATGTAGCTACCACATTCATGTTTGAGAGTCGTAAGACATGAAACGTCCAGCAATGTCCAGTACATTGCGGGGAGCAGGAGTCGCCCTTCAACATCACCACATACTGCGCCTGCCACCAAATGTTCAATTCAAGATTTGATCAAAAACCTGTGCCCGTGAATGGCTTCTGCAAATAGAAAGATGTCTCGACGACAATTTGACCATGATCCAACCCGGAACTTGTCATCTTGCACCCGCCTGTTTGCAGAGCTTACTTGCTCCATAGACTCTTGGCAACGCATTTTGTTTGGAAAAATACAACGTTTCGCGCTCCGGCTAAGGGCTATCTCCCAAAAAATCAATAAAAGTATTGCGCTTGCTTCGAAGAGTGACACTGCAACTTCACCAAATACTGCAAAGGCCACGAAAAGTTGCGCTCTACTCTTTCTCATCTCTTCTTTCCTCTACTCTTCTCTGCTCCACTCTGTTCTTCTCTCTACTCTTCTCTCTCAACTTTAAATCTGTGCAACTCGGAAGTTTCTCGTTCAACTTCCTTTGATTACATATATATACATATAATTGTATGTAATCGTATAATTTGATCATATGTGTTTACTATTACAGTAGATGTATATACATACAAAGACACACACACATACGAAATGACAGACACACACAGTAGATTGTTCGCTCTTCAGGGCCTGCGTCTCCATGGTGTGTATGTTGATGTAGTAAAAGACTCCTGCCTCAGAATGAAGAAACCACTTGAGTCACTTGAGTCACTTGACAAAACAGAAAAAAAATTGAGGGAACTCTGTCTGCAAACCTGAAGGGCTGAGCAGCCAGCTTGCCGAGTCGATTCCTTTCTTCTCCATGGTGATGTCTTTACATCCGGGGCCTGAGAAGAGTCTGAGAGCAGCTCCAACTAAAGCCTTTGAAGTCCCCGAAATGGTCCAATAGATAGATAATAAATGCGGGAAAATGATGACAAGGTGACGAGGGATTTCTGAATCTTTGTCAGCTTTGCCTGCAGCTCGATAGGAGTCCGGGGTACATGAGTCTCACTGGCTTGATCTGTGCGCGGCCTCCAAAATTCCAAGCATAATCGGAAAACGACAACTCAGCAAAAGCACAGGAGCACAGGAAATGCTTTTGCTAAACGAGAGCTTTGAAATCGACCAACCCGCCGTTTGAGCATACCCCATCCTCCATTCCCCAAAATCCAAAACAAATAATCTATATTTTTGGGCAACATCTCTCCCTCGCCAAAATCTTAAAGGTTCAAAAATGTCCAAATATATCCAAAAACATCCGAAAACTGTATTTTCTGGGCCACGAAGCAAAGCAAGCTACAGATATCTCAGATCCACGATATTCCACGATACTAAATATGGATGGAGTCTTGAGATTGACGAACAGACAAACGAGGGGTTGGTTGACCATACTTTCAGCTGTCTGGCTTGTACGCTTGTACACGCAGATTTACACCACAGAGCAAAATTGCATGGGGGCAGCCGACACGGTCCAATCTTTAAGCGAAGGAAAACCAGCTGCAGAACCAGGAAAGACGGCAAAAACATCTGCAAACTATGGTGATCAACTGTCTCAAGGACAGCAAAGTGAACTGCAACTCACAAGCCTATCATCATCCCCCCCTTAGAGGGGGGGGGTCAAAAATGTAACTTACATTTTGCCTACGCTGTGGGTTGAGTTTTGGAAATCCAAAGAATTCCGCCCTACCATATGTCCACCCCCCTCCCCTTCCAAGGGGATTTGACCCCTCATCATTGAAGATGTCAAGTCAAAATGTAATACCCAACTTCTGTCATTGCATGTCTATATGTCCAAGTCCTGTCATGAGAAAACATAGCCACAAAAAACTACCCAAGGTCAGCAACGATGGGTTTGCAGCATCTTGCAGCACTGAAGCAAAGCATTCTCTTGATACAGCCCGCCCAAGACTGCATGCATCAGTCAACCTACTTCCAATTGCTGTAAGTTACTGCACCCCTTTCTGGATATGGAGTAAATTCAAAGTCCATACTGGTCCATACTTTAGATTGGTTTTTGCTGGCCTCTTGGATGGAGGTTCACTAGGTTCCGGAACTGGCTGAGCTGGCAATGGTTTCCATGTGCCCCAAGTCTCATCATCGTCGTCTTCCATCTTTGTGGTTTGGCTCCGCGCAGTTGAAGCAACGCCCCAGTCCTTCCTGTCATTATTCTCAGTGCTATGCCAGTCATTCCAGGACTTCTGGCCGTTCCAACCCCATTCGTTGTTGTCCGCACTCCAGCTTGCAGCACTGCTAGGCGCTTCTTGTGCGTTCATCATGCCATTGCGCGTCTTTCCCTGTGCACAACAATGCAAACAAATGCAAAGCAATGCAAGGCGGGTCGACATGCTTGCAAGCAATGCAATGTCTCCACCATGTATGTGGGTTTCCTCTTTACTGCCCTCAAGCTTTTCATGCATCTGGAAACACAACGAGAAACAACCTGCTCTCGAAACGCCTGGTCTTTGCTTGAAGATACAACTTTGGAAGGTGGCGCATGCGCTTCCAGCAATTGGCTTGGATTGTCGTATTGCCTTACGGAGCTGGCAGGATTTGTGATCACACATATCAGAGTCTCATATCCAGCCATAAAGTGTATGACACACTGTACACAACAAGATCGAGGAAAACTCTATTCCAGGAACCAGGGCCGAGACTTGAAAATCTTCTGCAAAGTTTGATGCGGCCTGACTTGGACTGACTTCCGATTCCAAAGTGCAAACAAAATGTAAGCTGGGAACAAAATCTCATGGCTGTAAACTACCTGACACACACCTGCCTTCTTGACAAGAAAAGCGGGCATCCCTCCTACAATGCAACAACAACAACAACAACAACAACAACAACAACAACAACAACAACAACAACAACAACAACAACAACAACAACGCACTCAGAAGGTTTTGTAGACTCTTGACTCTAGACTCTACACCTCACAACCACACACCTTCACGCGTTGCAAACGCAGATTCGACATCAAATCGCCAAGATCTTTCGGCAAAGGAGACGTTGCCTCCAGAAACCATTCGTGGGTGAGTACAGTGAGTAGTGCAGCTTACCGGCTGGAACCAAAAAAATCGCACGCGTAGATCACATCAAAAGCCCTTGTTGATCAGCTGGGCAATTCCAAAAAATACTCATAACTCACTCCATACCTTGAGACTATTTAAGGCAATTTAAGGCGACTTGGCATCCCAAAATCAACTCGAGAAAGTTTCATATAACAAATCAAGGCTGAGACATGCCCATATCAAGGCTCATATTATCGATTGAAACACAACTCCAGATGATCTGGTTCTTCATGCTGGTAAGGCTGACAGGCATTGTTTTAACTTTTAAGTACGCATGTAGCTCTTTTCCTCTTTGGTCTTACTCTTTGTCCTACTGCTTGCCAATCTTTGTGCTGGTATGGGGACATGAAAGAATTGGGGAAGGATTGTGATCTTGTAGTTGGAACACGGCTTGTGGTCGGCCGTGGTAGGAAACGACCTTTTCCTATAATATGAGCACAAGATGTAGTCAGAATAATTGCTGAACTTGCAGACGTGCTCGATGCTATAGCAGGCACTGGGTTGGGGTGAGGCGGGATGTAATAACATTCGTTGAAGTTGCAAACATGGCTGATGCTACGCAACACATGGGGTGGGGTGGGGGATGTTGAGGTTCCTTGCACTTGCAAACATCGTTGATGCTACGCAGCACAAAAAAGAAGTTTCGCTGCTCCACAATGTCAATTCATCTTTGGGCTTCTAAAGTCTGGTGTGGGCCCTAGTATGGGCCCGTATAGGGTGAGTTGCGACGGGGTTTGCCAAGTGTGAAACAGTTAGCTAAATGCTCCAAACGGAAAAAAGATCCCGCCTGAAACCACTTCTCAGAGAACGGCTCCATGAATTTGGTCTGTCATGAAGGGCAAAGAGGAGTTTGAAATGGACAGAGGCAGTATGATTCAATATTGAATCATGGCCTGATACGAGTGCAAACACATTCTTCTCGCCCAATCACGATCAGATTGCCTTTCAAGCAAAGACGGATTCAGCCAGCATTCAGACTTTGACAAAGAAACCAATGCGAAACGTGCTGTCTCGAGAGGGCGGCATTCAGGCTGGGAATCTAACGGAGCACCATACTGACAATCCCCCACAAGGGGGTGCCCAAGTTGAGAACAATGAAACCTTGCCAAGTCGGCCCGGTCAAAAACTGACTCGTGTACAGTAATCTCACTGGTTGACTGTGAATCTGTTCAAGTGCTATAAGACATCGCACCTGATCTGGTGAGTACGGCCTCAAGAGCGACTCCCGCCAAGGCCAAAGGGATGTACAGTAGCTCAAATCATGATCTTGGGCAATTGTCCAAAAGCCTGCTGGGTATAGGATGTATTTAGGACTGTGTTTGCGCACGTGGCTGCTGACAACAAAGTGTATGCAGCAACGCATCAAATCCGCCCGCACCGTAGGTGCAAAAGGGCGTGTCTTTCTGGAGGCACTAACACAGTCAGCTTTAGCTGGGGGGGGGCCTTATTTTGCAGGTAAAACGCATGGTACGTTCATAAAACATCGTAATTTACAGCACTTTTGGGTTCAGGGGTTAGAACTTTGCAGCAAAGATTGTGACAAATAAAATGTCAAATTCAGGTGCAGTTTAGCTATTTTTGGCGATTTAACGCCTTCTTGAGTCTGGATGAGCGGTGGCAAAAACGCAGCAAAAAATGATTGATTTTTTACTTGACGAGCACGAGCTGAAAAAATGCGAAAAATCCAAAACATCGTTGTTTTTTGCATGTTGTCTTGTCAAAACACTGTAAATACCACTGTTTGGTTGGTTTGCTTTGAGAACTGGAAGTGAAAACATGAAGAAAACCGTGGTATTTGCGGTACATTTAAAGCCCCTTGTTGAAAAAACATCGCAAAACACAGTGTTTTCTACGCGTTCGCTAAAAAACAGTGTAAATAGAGATGTTTTTGGACGATTTTCGTCCTTGACGCTGCAAAACCGTCGTAAATACCAGTGTGTTTTCTTTTACAAGCACAAAAATCGCGCAAAATACAGTGTTTTTGGACGTTTTTGACCTAAAATATTTGACCAGGAACCACAACAACAAGAACAACAACAACAACAACAACAACAACAACAACAACAAGAAGAAGAAGAACAAGAAGAACATATGACACCTTGTAAGCTTGGTGCGGGCGGACCCTGCCGCGGAGCGGCGTGAATAATCCAAGATGTAAGCCGGTTGCAGAGAGACATGTGACAGGTGAATTCACTAAAGAAGGCTGCAAAATATTTTCATCGGACAAACTTTGCATCTTAGGAAGCCCTGAATAAAAGTGCTCCAGCTGGACCTTCTGGTGCGAACTGCTCAGCATTTAGGCGTGCGGCTTCGTTGCAGGAAAACAAGGAGAAGCAATGGAAAAAGCTTTGTGATCCTAACTTGGAGCTTGCCCAAGACAAGGAAATCGGTTAGACTCAGGTTCCTTACATTCAGGCAGGAAGTCTAGAGGATTGACAAGCCAGAAGAAGAGAGAGTGCAATAGTGAAGATGCTGTAGATGGAAAGGCTTCCAACAGAGCTAGACCATCAATGCATCAATAAAAAATGAAATAATTTTGTGCACTCCTCTTTTTGCAGCAACCTGACATCCAAGAAGGCAATTTCGCATGTCATCCACGTCTTTCACACGATTTCTTTCACAGCTGGACTAAGAAGTGCGCCCGTTATGATCTGTAAGTGCAGCAGGGTATACCTGCGGCATGTCTGGTTTCCACAAACGAGTGTTCTTTCTGTTGTCCATTTGTTGTCCTTGCTTTTGAGAGGCCTGACAGAATGCATTCAGAAAGAACTGCAGGGTTGATGAGAAAGCGCACTGATCCTCACTCTTCAATCTATCGGAGAACCATGCAATCGGCTCATAGAAGGTGACAGCATCCAATTTGCCTCCCAATGCCTCTCCTGCCAAACCAGTTAGAGACCCTCAGAATGCTCATCGAACCCTTTCTTATCAAAAGGTAACAACAAACAAATTCCCAAGCACTACGGCCATCGAACTAATCCTTGAAAGGGCCAGGGAAACCAAAGATAGGCCACTAAGGCCGGTGGTCTTGGGAAAGTGCCCCTTTTGGGGCGGCAAAGGGTCAAAAAGAAACAGAACCCCTTTCCCGACGTCAAGCACTTCGAGCGCCCAACGCGGAAGGATTTTCTTGTGTTCTCGAAGAATCATTTTGCCAGCATATTTTCTTCGCAGTGTTCTAATGGACTAATGGACCGCTCAAGCTCTAGCCTGCGGAGCTTTCGTGGTTAAGCAAGACCAGAAATGTGGCCGCAAACATGTAAGCATGTTATATAGAATCATGGCAAGTGACAAAGCAATTCCTACATTCACTTTGCTTTGTTTCCACACCCTTCCTTGTTCAACACCTTCTTCCTGGTCTTCACCTCAGAGCAGTTGGCTTCACTGGCTCGGTTTACGTGCTTGAATACCTGAGGCTGAATTCAAATTGGACATCTTGGAATGGGCAGGCTCGAACTCGCACTGAAGCTTAGTCCGAGACGTTGCTTGCCATAGACCTTGTGGTTCCCACTTTTTTCTCTGCTTTCCCCAGCATCACCACTGCCATCATCCCATGGCAGAGCTTTCCATCGCGTCTGACAAGCCATTTGGCAGTGCTCAAAAAGTCTCATCTGTATGAAATGGACACAACAGGACACGATTTACGAACTTCAAAGCCTTGTCAAAATACAGTGCGATGTCAATTCGACCTCGTCCTTAGCTCAAAATGGTTCAATGTTAAACACTGCCCCCTTCAATACATGCTCATCAATGATATTCTGTGCAAAATCAGCAAGGCACGCTTGGACGGAGGTCCAGAAGGCTCGACCTTCCAGTCCTGCGGAAGAAATCTATAAGCGAATATAAGCGAAAGTCAAAACCAAAAATAAAATAAGAATAGGCATGGCACATGCAGCTATGTAATACTACGCCGCTATGCAATCTGTGGGTTGCCCTTGTTAAGTACCATGCTCTGCCGCTGCGCATTTGTCACTTTCAGCTTTAGCCAAGTCGCTGGTGACTTTTCTTGCTTCTTTGTCGGTACTTTTACCTACAGGGCGATTTGCTGCTTTTTGCCAACGCAGTCAGCGAGGGTCTTGAAACAAAGCATTTGCTGTGAGGCTCACTCAGACAGAACCTGCCTCGCCGCGAGCCAAAGCAAGGTAGTACTTTTCAGTCCCGCCGGACTCCATTGAATGATAACTGCTGAATTGCCTCAGCAATTGAGCGTAAACAAACCACATATGGCTATAGCCAAGCAAAATAAACAAAACATCCAAAAGCACGCTTCCAATGTTTTCGGGTGCGGAAGCTGAGAAGTTGAAGCATGTCAAAAGGTCAATGTAACCCCGCACAAATCAGAGCAACAGCACCAGTGCAAACCTGCAAGCTTTTCATCCCACTACCAGTGAGCCACTCTCCATCTTTGCAGCGTCTCTCGTCCATGTCTTTGCCAACACACATAACATAACGAATCTTTACACCTCATGCACTGGGCCTGTTCTGAGACTAGGCCTGTTCTGAGACTACACAAAGAGCAGACTGAGCTGGAGTTGGTGGAAATCTGCCAACATCAAAAGGAGCAAAAAAAGGGCATCACAGGTCAATAGTCCGCTTGAGGTGGGGTGCCACTTTTTGGCAAGCTGAACCCTTTCCCCGGGGTTTCAGACCAGTTTTGGGGAAAACCAGCTCATCTTCAGGTGCAGAAATATTCTGCAATTTAGTCCTTGTCTGCATTTTCAATGGTTTTTTGGAGGCGTTCCATGTTCGGTCTGTAGGAGAGAAAAAGGATAGAATGGTACAAAACACAATTCAATACAATACAAAACAATTCAATACAATACAATACAATACCATACAATACAATACCATACATTACATTCCATTGCATTACATTACATACATTACACTTCACTACGCTACATTACATTACATACATACACACATACACACAAACACACATACGCGCATACACACATACACACATTACAACATACGTACATACGTACATACGTACATAAGCACATACGGTCATACGGACATACGGACGTACATACGCACATACGTATTCACACGTACATACGTACATCCGTACATACGTACAGCCATACATCCGCACATACGTACATACGCACANACATACATACATACATACATACATACATACATACATACATACATACATACATACATACATAACTTTTATTGTCATGTATCATGTTTCTAATCACATTACACTACACTACATTTCATTTACCAGTATGTATTTCTTAAACATACATGCAAACTCACGTACATGCCATGCAGAGAAATCACATGCTCAGCACATTTTGGGGATGCTAGTTTGAGCTGTGGCAAAACACATCTGGAGTAAGATTGCAAACCGTGAACTCACTCAAGGCTTGAAGTGGAAGGGGATCTGCATGGTAAGTCTGGAACAAGGAAAGAAACAGAGACATTGTTGCAAGTGTGAAACTTTCTGGATGCACTACAGTGTTGAGCTGTGATAGGTGCGGAAGTTTGGAACTATGACACGCTTGGGGCACTATACGCGTTGGTTCACTTGCCTTGTGTTGGGGCGCTTATCCGCAAAATGGATTGAACTTAAAGTTCTTGCTCTCTACTACCTGCCACCACACAATATGAGATCTGACAATTCACGCGCAAATCAGAGCCTGAGCAACAAACTCTCGCACCACAGGGAAACCTCTGGCGGTTTTGGCAGCAATCATGACGCCAGATGTCTCCTCCGATCAGAGTTGAAATCAATGGTGGGTAGGAAGTAAAACAACAAGGCGATCGAAGGCAATACCTCTCTACCTCCTGGTTCGCCACAAACAATTATGTTGCCTCTCCAGTTGATGTTTTGCACTGCATTTTATGGAACAATCTGCACATTCATATAAGGTCCGGCTCGCATTGACAGATTGTTCGATCAAATCTTGAACTTACAAGTTCGTCCCGGCGCAATGTCTGGTGATGTTGGAGGGCAACTGTTGCTCCCTGCACTGTACTGGACGTTTCATTTGTGACAACAATTTGGGAAAGTTGCAATGCAACTTTTTTTGGTAGGAGAAATATTTGGTGAAGTTGCAGTGATGTTGGAATGTAACTATTTGTGGCACCTGCAACTTTTGGGTAAATTTTGGGAAATAGCCGGAGCGCAGAAGGTTGTATTTTTCCACACAAAATGCGCTGCCGAGAGTCTTTGGAGCAAGTTAGCTCTGCAAACAGGCGGGTGCAAGATGACGAGTTCATCTTCGGATCATGGTCGAATCATGCTCAGATCATGCTAGGATCCGCCTCGCGTTGACGGATTGTTCAATCAACTTACAATTTTGTCGCAGGCGCATTGTGATTGAGGAGGGTGACTCCTGTTGCTCCGTGCATTGCACTGGATGTTTCGCGAGTTGCGACTATTATACATGAACGTCGCAGTTGCATTGCGTTTTTGACATCCTAGACGTTACTCTGCGCACTGCACTGGACGCTTCCTGTGTTATGACTCTCAAACATGAATGCCGCAGCTACACTTTGCATCCCAGAGTTTGCCTCCTGCGCTGTGCTAAACACGAATGTTGCAGTTACAGTAGTTTCTCATCCTATAGAGGTTGCTCCGCGCATTGCACGGGACGTTTCATGTGCTACAACTCTCAAATGTGAATGTCGTGGATACATCGCGCTTTGCAAGTTACATAACATGTGGCAGGCCCTACAAGGCTCCCACACAGCACTGGACGTTTCATGTGCTGCTTCGCAGTACAGCGTAGTACTTTGTAGTACTGCGTAATACTTTCTAGTGCGGAGTTGTATTTTGTAGTGCGGAAAAATAATTTGTAGTACAGAATCATACTTTGTGGTACAGAAAATACTTTGTAGTGCGGGGTAATACATTGTAGTGCGGGGTAATGCTTTGTAGTCCGGAGAAATACTTTGCACTACTTTGATTGCAGAGTACAGTACTTTGTACTACGGAGTAAGAAGTAGTAGTAGTAGTAGTAGTAGTAGTAGTAGTAGTAGTAGTAATAGTAGTAGTAGTAGTAGTAGTACTAGAAGAAGAAGTAGTAGTAGAAGAAGAAGTAGTAGTAGAAGAAGAAGTAGTAGAAGAAGAAGTAGTAGAAGTAGAAGAAGAAGTAGTAGAAGAAGTAATAGAAGAAGAAGTAGTAGAAGAAGTAGTAGAAGAAGAAGTAGTAGAAGAAGTAGTAGAAGAAGAAGTAGTAGAAGAAGAAGTAGAAGAATAGAAGTAGTAGAAGTAGCAGGAGTAGTAGAAGTAGTAGAATAGTAGAAGTAGTAGTACTAGAAGTAGTAGAAGTAGTAGAAGTACTAGAAGTAGTAGAAGAAGTACTAGAAGTAGTAGAAGTAGTAGAAGTAGTAGAAGTAGGAGAAGTAGTAGAAGTAGTAGGAGGAGTAGTAGGAGTAGTAGGAGTAGTAGGAGTAGTAGGAGTAGTAGTAGGAGAAGTAGGAGAAGTAGGAGTAGTAGTAGGAGAAGTAGTAATAGTAGTAGCAGCAGTAGTGTGCTAGTAGTGGGTACTAGTAGTAGTAGTAGTAGTAGTACTAGTAGTAGTAGTAGTAGTGCTAGTAGTAGCAGTAGTAGTAGTAGTAGTAGTAGCAGTAGTGGTAGTAGTAGTAGTAGTAGTGGTAGTAGTAGTAGTAGTAGTAGTAGTAGCAGTAGCAGTAGTGGTAGTGGTAGCAGTAGTAGTAGTAGTAGTGGTAGTAGTAGTAGTAGTAGTAGTAGAAGTAGAACAGTAAAGGTAAAGGGAAAAGTAAAAAGGAAAGTACGAATAATAGTAATAGTAAAGGTAAAAGTAACAGTAATGGTAGTAGCGATAGTACTAGTACCAGTAATAGTAATAGTAATAATATCAAAGCTAATAGTAATAAAAGTAGTAGTAATAATGATAGTAAAACCAAAAGTAATAGTAATTCGAAGGGCGTCTAACTTCCGACAATATGGACAGTTGCAAAGCAGACCAGAGAAGTCAAGTCAGAAGAAAGAAGATCAACACGCGAGTAGAGTCACTAGAAAAAAGACACACACGCGTGAAATGTTAGGACTTTCGCGAATCGCTATGTTTTTTCAATGATTCCTGGTTCCCGATGTTCCATAAGTAGGGCCGGTAAAGCGGCAGGCGCGGAGGTAGCTGTTCAGCAGAGAAATGAAAAATGGCACGCCGCTGTGGCGCGAAGCACATTTTCAAGTCAATATGCACAAACACCTCAGGTTTGGAAGGTTTTTTAGTTACCATGTCGAAAAATGGCACGCCGCGGTGGCGCAAAGCAAAATTTGCAAGGTAAAATGCCCAAAACACCTCAGGCTCGGAAAAGTTTTCAAGTTCCGATGCCCAAAAATGGCACGCCGCTGTGGCGCGAAGCACATGCGCAAGTCAAAATGCACAAAACACTACATGTTCGGACCGCTTTTTTGAAGTTCAGATGTCGAAAAATCGCACGCCGCTGTGGCGCAAAGCGCATTTCCAAGTCAAAATTTTAAAAGATTGAGGGGTTCGAAAAATTTTTGAAGCTCAGATGTCAAAAAATAAGTCAGTCAGTAAGTTAGTCAATCAATCACTCAGTCAGTTAGTCAATTAGTCATGTAGTCAATTAGTCAGTTGGTCAAGTAGTCCGTGGGTCAGTTCATCAATCAATGAATTTGTCAGTTCGTCAATTAGTCAGTTAGTCAGTTAATCAATCAAAGAATTAGTCTGTTCGTCAATGAGTCAGTTAGTCGGTGAACCAATCAATGAACTAATCAGTTCGTCAGTTACTCAGTTTGCCAATCAGGCAATCAGTCAGTTAGTTAGCTAGTTAGTTCGCCAGTTAGTCAGTTAGTCAATGAGTCAGATAGTCAATCAGTCAGCTGGTCAAGCAGTCAGCTAGTCAATTTTACAGTTGGACAATGACTCACTAGGTGAATTAAATAATCAGCTAGTCAGTGAGTCAACCAGTCAGTCCATCAATCAATCAATCAATCAATCCATCGATCGATCGATCAATCAATCAATCAATCCATCCAATCAATCAATCAACCAATCAGTCAATCAGTCAATCAGTCAGTCAGTCAGTTAGTCAGTTAGCTAGTTAGTCAGCTAGCTAGCTAGTCAGTTAGTCAGTCAGTCACTGAGTCATTTAGTTAGCTAGTTAGCCAATTAGTCAGATAATCAGTTAGTCAGTTAGTCAAGTAGTTACTTAGTCAGTCAGTTAGACAGGTGGACAGTTAGTCAGTGTTTTTTCTTTGTCATCCGTGATTCCAACAACCCATCTCTCCTATAGGTCTCTTTTCTTGAAACTTCCGCCACCGCCTCGTGAGGTACTACTGGTAATAATAGTAATAATCGCAATAATAGTAATAATAGTACTAATAGTAATAATAGTAAAAAATAGTGTAGGAGCAGCAGCAGAAGAAGAAGTAGAAGAAGAAGTAGAAGTAGAAGTAGAAGTAGAAGTAGTAGTAGTAGTAGTAGTAGTAGTAGTAGTAGT